>JAGHKM010000051.1:36995-69069 GCA_019097785.1 Fraxinus excelsior
CACAGAAATAGGGCAAGCAGAGGCCTACAGCCTCAACAAAGACAGCGCGGGAGGGGCCCAACCTCCCACTTAATGGATCAGCAATGGAGCCAGCCCAGCGTTGAAGTTTCCCATGGTTCAGGCCAAGCGCTTGCCGCAGCCACATTGAATGCTGTACCCACTTTGGCTTATGAGGATGTACCAGCCACTGGCACCCGAACAAACACATCAACACAACAGGCCCCCCGTAGAGGACGAGGTCGGGGAAGAAGTTCAAACCAGGGAAGAACTAACTCCCAGGGGTATTGCACATATCACCACTCTTACAGCCACGCCACTGAGGATTGTAGGGACATAGCCCTGCATCCCAGAAATCCGAGTCCCATGAGCAACAACCGGAATACCTCCAGGCCCAGGAGCAGGCCCCCTCCCAGGCGAGATCAACGGCCTGGGGGAGATGAGGCCCCTTCCCGTCATAGGGAAACGTCTCCTCGTGGAGGAGAACAGCAGAGACATAGGAGCTCGGGGGACCATCAGCGGAGAGACCGCCGAAACAGATTGGAGGACGCCCCAATCCATGAGATCGACACAATTTTCGGAGGCCCATACGTAGGAGGAGAAACCCGAAACTCACAGAGGAATTATATTCGAGAGGCGAGGGGCCTTCCATTGACTAGTTATATTGTGGGCGACGGCTCTCGAAGGAACCAATCACATCCCATTGTATTCACGCATGAGGATTCGAAGGGTATTCATTACCCCCATTGCGATGCTCTAGTCGTGAGGGCCGTAATAGCGAGGAACGGATTGAGAAGAATGTTGGTAGATAACGGCAGTTCGGTGAACATTCTTTTCGGATCCACCTTTGATAAGATGATTTTGGACCACGAACTGACCCCCACCAGCACACCTCTGTTTGGTTTCACTGGAGACAGTATCATACCCAGAGGCAAGATTACCCTCGCGGTGGAGATGGGAGAACCCCCCTTGTCAATGATGAACTTCATGGAATTTTTAGTAGTGGACAGCAGATCTGCCTATCACGGGGTATTGGGAAGGCCCGCATTGAAGGACTTGGGAGCAATTACCTCCATTCACCATTTGTGCATGAAGTTTTTAACTGATAAAGGGGTGGCAACGGTAAGGGGAGACCAAAGAGGAGCCAGGGAGTGCTACCTTAATTCCATAAGGAAAGCTGAGCCTAGGGATATGAATATGGTAACAGGCGCCTGTAGCCTTAAGTTACCAACACTCGATGAACTTGATCCACGAATTACTGAAATCGATCCCCAGGCGGCTCCCATGGAAGAACTAGAGAGTTTCCCTATCGATCCACAAGACCTCACCAAGCAGTTGCAGGTTGGTAAAAGTCTTGCCCCAAGGTTTAAGGATGAACTTAAAGAATTTTTGTGTCAGAACCAGGATGTCTTTGCTTGGAGGCATGGGGACATGGTGGGCATCGACCCTGGAGTCAGTTGCCATCACTTGAAAATAGACCCTAAAGTTGCCCCGCATAGACAAAAAAGGCGAGCTTTGAACCCGGAGAGATATGAGGCCTTGAAAGAGGAAGTTCAGAGACTGATTAATAATGGCTTCATCAGGGAAGCCCTCTACCCAAAGTGGATTTCTAACCCAGTCCTGGTAAAAAAACATAACGGGAAGTGGAGAGTGTGCATCGATTTCTCTGATCTTAACAAGGCATGCCCAAAAGATAGTTTCCCACTCCCTAGGATTGACCAACTAGTAGACTCCACCGCTGGACACGAGTCCCTGAGCTTCATGGATGCTTATTCTGGCTACAATCAAATTCCAATGTACCCAAGGGATGAAGAGCACACCTCATTTATCACAGATCGAGGCCTCTACTGTTATAAAATGATGCCTTTTGGGTTAAAGAACGCCGGAGCAACGTATCAGAGGTTGGTAAATAAGATGTTTGCGGATATGATCGGTAACACTATGGAAGTTTATGTGGACGACATGTTAGTCAAAAGTTTGAAGGTAGAAGAGCATATAACCCACCTCAGCGGAGCCTTTGATATCTTACGTAAATATCGCATGAAATTGAACCCCCTGAAGTGCGCATTCGGGGTAGCTTCGGGCAAGTTCCTGGGATACATGGTCCATCAACGAGGCATTGAAGCCAACCCTGAAAAGATCCGAGCGTTAGTGGAGATGAAGTCCCCTCAGAAACCTAAGGAAGTGCAAAGCCTAACGGGCCGAGTAGCCGCTCTCAGTCGTTTCATTTCGAAAGCCACCGATAAGTGCCTCCCTTTCTTCAAGGTTCTAAAGGGAGGTCGGAAATTTCAATGGAACGAAGAGTGCGAGGAGGCCCTCCAGGGATTGAAGAGGCACCTAGGACAAGCCCCCCTCCTATCAAAACCCAAATTTGGAGAGGTCTTGCAGTTATATTTAGCTGTTTCCCTTGATGCTATAAGCGCTGTCCTAACAAGAGAAGAAGGATCAACCCAGTTGCCAATCTATTATATTAGTAAGGCATTGCTACCTCCTGAGACTCGTTATCCGGACATGGAAAAGTTAGCCCTGGCATTGATTACTGCCTCCCGCAAGTTAAGGCCCTACTTCCAGGCTCACACTATACACGTGTTGACTAACTTCCCACTCAGGCAAGTTTTGCAAAAGCCAGACGCCTCGGGCAGGCTACTGAAGTGGGCAGTGGAGCTGAGCGAGTTTGAGGTCCTTTTTAAGGCTAGGGCCGCTATCAAAGGCCAGACTTTGGCGGATTTCGTGGCAGAATTCACCAATGCGCCTGTGATAGACGAGGCTGTAGCCCCCGCCAACCCTCCTTCGTGGAACCTATATGTGGATGGGTCAGCTGGTGAAACCGGCTCAGGGGCTGGCGTGGTTTTAGTAAGCCCTGAAGGTCACAAGTTGAATAGTGCCGTACGATTTGGCTTTAAAGCGACCAATAACGCAGCAGAGTATGAGGCCCTTCTCGCTGGCTTAAGATTAGCTAAGGAAATGCAAGTGAAGAGGCTCCATGTCAATAGCGATTCCCAGCTTGTGGTCGGACAAGTAAACGGCAACTTCGCGGCCCGGGACAAGGCCATGGCTTCCTATCTAAAAGTGGTAATGAGTTTTCTCCCCTCCTTTGACAAATTCGAGTTAAGTCAAATCCCGCGCGATGAGAATGTACATGCCGACGCCTTGTCTAAGCTGGCTAGTAGCAAGGATTCGGAATTGTTAACGGTTGTCCCAATTGAATATCTCACCAAACCATCCACTTCCTTGGAAACAATGATGTGGGTCGAAGGTACTCCTACTTGGATGCAACCTCTCATATCCTACCTTAAGGACCAATCCTTGCCTGATGATAAGGAAGAGGCATATAGAATCAGAAGAAGGTCGGCCCGTTTCCTGCTGGTTGATGATGTCCTCTATAAACGTGGATTCTCCGCGCCTCTTCTTAGGTGCGTCGGAGGGGAGGAAGCTAATTATGTACTCCGGGAAATTCATGAGGGCGTTTGCGGCAACCATTCCGGAGGGTTGGCTTTAGCCAACAAAGCGCTAAGACAAGGATACTACTGGCCTACTTTGAAAAAAGATGCCCTCCAATTTGTCCGTAAGTGTGACAAGTGCCAACGTTTCTCCAGCGTGCAGAGGCAACCTTCCCAGGAGCTTACTGCAGTGTCCAGCCCCTGGCCCTTTAGCAAATGGGGTGTGGACCTTATTGGCCCCATGCCTAAGAGCAAAGGAAGCGCCAGTTTCGCCATAGTGGCCATAGATTATTTTACGAAATGGGTGGAAGCTGAACCTTTGGCAAAGATCACTGAGGCCAACACCTCCAAATTCCTTTGGAAAAATATCATTTGCCGCTTTGGCATCCCCTACTCCATTGTTTCTGATAACGGGAGACAGTTCGACAACAAGAAAGTCAGAGACATGTGCGAAGAATTGGGAATCAAGAAGCATTTCTCCTCTCCCCACCATCCCCAAGCTAATGGCCAAGTCGAGGCTGTGAACAAAACCATCAAACATATTTTGAAAAAGAAACTAGACGCAGCCAAGGGAGCTTGGGTGGATGAGTTGCCTCATGTTCTTTGGGCAATAAGGACTACCAGCAGAACTCCTACTGGGGAAACCCCTTTCTCGATGACGTATGGCGCCGAGGCCATGAGCCCTGTTGAGGTAGGATTGCCATCTCCTCGGAGACTGAGCTTCAATGAGGTATCAAATGAGGAGCTCCGAAAATGTGAACTTGATTTTCTTGAGGAGAAAAGGAATGATTCTCAGCAAAGGCTTGCTATCTACCAAAGGAAGATGACCCGGTATTACAATTCAAAAATGAAGAAGAAATCCTTCCGTATCAATGATCTAGTACTACGCAGGGTTTTCCTATCCTCGAGAGAACCAGGAGCGGGTACCTTGGGACCTAACTGGGAAGGGCCTTACCGGATTGAAAGGGAGATTAGACCAGGCACCTATTGGATCAAAGACATGGATGGCAAGGTTCAACCCCACCCATGGAACATCGAGCATCTTAGAATGTATTATCAGTGAAGGGTTCTTGAATGTAACCTCCCTGCTGGAAATGTTTCCCCAGCCTTTGTAAATAAATAAAGTTCTCATTTCAAAAATATGTCGTTCGAGCTCCGAGGCGTTTAACACAAGCCTCCCTTCGATGAGGCTGAACATCGAAAGGAGAAGCCCCTCTTGGATGAACCATCCACCATGTTGGGAAGCGTGAAAGCCTTGAAGGAGAGCGGAACCTTAAAAAAAGGGGTACCCCGTTCGAGCTCCGAGGCGTTTAACACAAGCCTCCCTTCGATGAGGCTGAACATCGAAGGGGGAAGTCCACGCAAGCGTTTGGTTTTACCCCGTAGGGTTATTACTTTGATTGAGCCCTTTTTATTTAAATGAAGTCCGAATGGTCATTGCAAAGCATTAAAGATAAGACTATACAGGACGAGTAAGTTAAAGGCCTTGTAAAATTCTCATTCATCCAAATAATTCATTACATAGGCTAAACGCCTTGTGAAATTCATAACCATTTACAAGTAAATCAAAGTTCAGAGGGAGGATGGGGATCTGCAGCCTCGGATGTGGGAACCTCGACGGGCGCTGGAGGTGCCACCGCAGGTTGAGGAACTTCAGTTGGTGTGTCGTCAGAATCAAGGTCTTCAACTTCGCCTTCCTCAGCCGGAGTCTGGGGAACCTCTTCTTCAAGGAATTCTGCCTTCACCGCAGATATATCCAGCCCGGGGTGCACCTCCTCCATCTTTTCAAAAACCTCCTGGTAGGCCACCCGGCTCCAATATATTCCGAAACGACGATACTCCTCGGTGAGGTGAAAATTAGCAATGTAGTTCCTCACTGCAATTTCACCTGCCTCGACGACATCCGCTTCGTATTTCTTCACCTCCGAGGCATACCACTGGATCTGCTTATCCATGAATTCACCGGCGTCTCGAGCCCCAACTAGCTCAAGGTTTGCCTTCTCCAGGGCCTCGGCAGTGACCTTTTGGTGGTTATCAGAGGTTTCCACCCTCTTTGTAAGAGCAGCCACCTCACACTGGGCCTCGTGGACCTCTTTCTTCATTGCCTCCACTTCGGCCAGGGCTGACTCCAGCTTCGCATCACTTACATCCTTCTGAACTCGGAGTTCGATATTCATGTCAGTTTTCTCCCTTAGTTCAGCCTGGACCTTGACTAGTTCGTCGCGCGAGGCCCGGTTCCTTGATTGAATATCCGATAGGACCGTCTGGCACTCCAAGGCCACGCCGAAAGCCCTGGCCGTCTGACTCACCAAGGTGGCAGTAAGGTCGACGGCATCGCAAGTGGCAACATAATTCTGCCACCTCTCCGTCCAGAATTTATTAAACCCCTCGGTGGCCCCCCTCACCTCGGGTGGAAGCATTTCAATCAGTGCAGGAGCGATCTTGTCCTCCCTGCCCCCCAGGAAGTTCCCGGATTTCCCTGGGGTCCTCTCGATTTTCTTCTTGGAGGCTTCAGCTACCTCCGTCGCCTCCTTGATTATCTGGCGTGACTGAGCCACCAGCGACGAATCAATCGAAGATTGCATCAACTTCGGCCGCTTGGGCGCCTCTTTCCCAGCATGGGAGACAGTGGTCCCAAAGCTCGTGGAGGATCCGCCTCCGGGGCCGAACCTCCTCTTCTTATCACGAGGCTCCTCAGCCACTCCTTTGCCCTTGGAGGCTACCACTTGGCCCTCCTTTCCAGCACCCTTTGAGGCTCCCTCCTCGGCCTCCTTTTCATTCTTCTCCTTGCTGAGGCGGTCCAACTTGGACTTTACATGCTTCGCCCCGGAGGATCCAGGCTTCAACGTCTTCACCCCGGCGGTGGACGTAGCCCTCATAATACTGGCCATATCGGGCAGGGCGAACTCCTTCTTGGAAAACTTGTCTGCAAACATCAGAAAAGGCTTAAAGCAAGCAGCAGTATCCAATAATTCACAGAAATCACCTAGTCAGATGACGTCTTACCTTTGGGAGCCATCAGTCCAAAATCAATAAAATATTTATCCTTCTCGATGAGGTGATTAAAGCTTCGGAGCTTTGGGGATCGTCTGTATATGTCTTCAATGACACCCCACTCAGCCTCGGACAGTTCGTACCTCGAGCTGCCGTCTGCAAAGCAAAGACAAAAGATCAGAACCATGAGATTGTAAATATGTATCACAGATAAACCAACACTCACATGCTTCGTAGTACTGGGTCGGCGCGGTACAGGCTGGGACAGCATCTCCCTCAACCCTTTGCCACCTCCCCGTTACCCAGAACCAGGACTCCTTCCATCCCTTTATGGAAGAAGGAAGCCCAACTACGAAGGGGGCATGGGAACCCCAAGGGGTGATATAATACCACCCCTTAGAGTCGTCCTTTCCCACGACCCTGGCATGGAAGAGGGTCTCGAATACGTGAAGGGGCAAGTCCTCGCCTAGGGACACTTCCTTCCAAAGGAAGTAGGTCCCCACGACTTGGCTCCACCCATTTGGAAGGATTTGAGTGGGGGACAGCATAAATGTCCTCAGCACCGCCCTGAAAAAGGGGTGCAGAGGGAGACGCACACCTGCTTTAAGCAGGTATTCACTAAATGCTACGCAGTTTGGCCTCGGAAAACAGGCTCTTTCGTGGGGGTCGGGAACTATCAATTCTACATAGGAAGGGATACGGTACAGCTCCCTCAGCTCGGCTAATTTGGCAGAGGTAATGTTAGACTGAATTCTGGCTGCCCCCCACCCCGCCTCATAATCTATGGGCTCCTCGGTCATACTGTACCACTCCCCCGAGGCCCCGGACACCGACTCCTCACCACTCCTAACCACCGTAACGGCCAAAGACGCCTCGACAGACATTATGAACTAAAAAAACGATAGGAACGACTTCAGAAATGATATTGAAGGAAGGGAAGGCGACTAAAGCAAGGAAATACCTAAAATGCAAGAAAACACTTGCCGGAAGGTTGCCGGAAGATTGAAAAGCAAGGAAACCTTGAGAGCTTTGGAAGGATGATTCGCGAAAATAAAGTGTGAGAATGGCAGGGTCCATCCTGTTATATACTCATAATGGGCTTAACCCTGACCGTCGGATTATGAGCCCAGTTGATCTGAAGCGTCCACGATTGCATCATTCTGGGCCGTAGATCCCAGACGATTCGTACGCGAACGCCTCAGATCGACACGTGCTCAACACAAATGCGTCTTCGCGCGTGGATGAATCCCCCAATATCACGCGGCCTAATAATTGCCATGATGGCGCCTTAAATGCGGACGGCTGTACGGTACTTGAAAGTCGTTTCAATGCCACAATTAGCATTGGGAATACGCAAAAGTGTCATGTCAAGGGCGCTAATCTCCAGAGAACTTTAGCCTCGCCAAGGTTGTAGCTTCGCCTCGCCAAGGTTGTAGCTTCGCCTCGCCAAGGTTGTAGCTTCGCCTCATCGTGGACACAGCTTCGCCTCGTCAAAAAGACTTCAGCCTGGCCAGTTCGAATAAGAACTCGCCTCGTCAAAAGGACTTCAGCCTGGCCAGTTCGAATAAGAACTCGCCTCGTCTAAAGGACCTTGGCCACGTCATTTCTACTATGAACTGGCCTCGGCCTTAAACGATCTTCGGCGTTCGAGGAAACTTTCTTAACCATGGTACTCTACAATTTCTAACTTCACAGCTGTAAGTCCACGCGAAACATGAATAATTACACATGGACTTGGGGGACTATTGTTACCAGCCATCAACGCAACTCCCTCCCCAGGCCTTTATAACCAAATGAAGCCCAAGCCTCGTCTTCAAAGATGTGGTCATGATGGAGATCTTTCTGAATGATTGATGTGACTCCTGCATAAAGCAACTCTTGTCTTGTCATGTCAATGTAAGAGTATTTAATTAAGTATATAGATATAGGGAAGGGGACTTGAGAAGACTTGATGGCAAAGATGTGATGCCCGGACCTGGGAGATGAGGCCACGTGTACACTGATCCGACGATCACCATTCTATTTGTAACACTATAAATACCCCAACCATGTAAGAGAAAAGGATGATGCAAATTTTGATTACAAAAATACACTTAGCACCTTTAAATATATACGAAACAAGACATATGAAAAGGAGAGAAAAATAAGTCAGGTTATTCGCGATCGGATTCTAAAACAATTACGTTACTTTTAACTAGCCGGAGCTGAACGAGATTAACACGTGCACGTACGGGTCCGGCTACTGTTGACAACATTTTCTGGGGTCAACACCTACATTTATATATGACCCAAGTATATTTCTATGATGGGTGCAAACATATAAAAGTGTATGAATTTTTATGAACACTTAAAGATTCACATAAGGTATAACGGTATATTTTTATTCCTTATTGGACCCTATGACAATTTATATATGTCGAACCTATTTTCCTTCTTTTGAATACATAAAATAGGCTACCAAATTTACACAACTAACGTGCACAATAATTGTGGAGAAAAGAAAATCATATAAATTATTCAATATCCAAAAATATGTTTTTAATGTCAAACATATAAAACTAAAGATTAAAACTCATATTACATGGTTTATCGTTCTCCTAGTACATAAAAAACTAGCATAGCATGTTATGAAGAAGAAAACACAAAGAATATTGAAGAATCGACATCACCCAATATAATTTTGAATTTATTCTCATGTTCTTGGATTCGATCTTCGTGTTCTTGGCTTGCTCTTCAAATTTTGTTATAATGCGTCTCCCTCACTTTTGGACGGCCTAGAATTTTAAAAGACTCCTCAAGATTTGTTTCCATAAGAGTATTCAAATTAGAAAATCAGAAAATTAAAATAAGATAAAATTAACCTAAGTTAAGTAAAATTCAATACTAAAACGACACAAAAAATTAGTAATGTGACCTTAATAAGTGCACAAAAATGCACTTATCACCTATTGGCTCGTCACCATCACCACCACTCCATTTGCTCATAGTTAAAAGAGTAATGCTAGACGTACAGAAGATTCTTGCTAGAAAGCTACCAGAAGGACTTAAAATGTCTATATTGCCCTTAATGAAATAAATTGCAGAATAGGTCATATAACTTTAGTTATTAGGTCGTTCAAGGTTATATCTTACAATCATTTTGTTTGGATCGTAGGCTCTTAGAGCTGATTCTAGTAATCTTAGTTCTATATCTACTTCTCGACGAATTAAGTATTGTTGTTGTTCGTATTGGTGATATCTTATAGTTGTTTTTATTTTATCTCTCCTTTTTTTATTTTCTTCTCTTCTTAGCTCTTCAAGAAGTATTCTGACTTCTCTGGATCTTAGTTTACTGGTATTTTCTTGAATTTTTTCAAATCTTTCAATATCTTCGTGGTTCATTAAACTAATCAAGGCTACTATTTATACAATATCTTAATTCTTTATAAATTTTGCTAATTCTATGAGTTTTAGGACTTCTCATGAATTTCTATATTTTTAAGGACTTGATTGGAGTTTTCTATATTATGATAGTGGCTTTAGATGCAAAATTCTATATAAAGGGTATTTTTGGAAATAAAATTTTTCTGTAAGAATTCTGTAATGAATAGTTCTATAAACAGAGAATTTTTCTAGTTAAAAAGTGTCAAAACTCATTTCGTCGTTTCACTAGACCTCCTCCTCCATAGTATAACAAACAATATTTTTAAAAATAAAATTGCTGTATTTGAAATTATGAAAATATAGGGTATTAGGCATAATTTTCCCTTTCCTTTATGAGGCTTCAACCCAATTGCCACAAAACTAAACCTCCGTCAGTCATGGGGTGGCTCATTACTTTAATTGAGGGAAACAATTCACTAATTCAATACTTTTATACTTTTTTCTATTATCAAAATATTGTTTCTAATTCTTTTTATATTTTACCCTCCCCCCCCCCCCCCCTCCCCCCCTTAGTATTGTGATCAATTTTATGAAAATTTAAAGTATCGTGCATCATCTATAATTATGACAGTACGTGTTATTTAATAAATATAGACGGTCCGGCAGGTGGCATAAAATTTGTGAGCATCATGCTTAATTGGCATTTTGTTGTATTAATTAGGTTGGACGCATTGAAGTTGAAGGACCACTTGTGGAAAGGGCGTGTTGGAATTTCTCGATTGTCCACACCCCCCAACCACTACCCATATTAAGGGTGTTTTGAGCCACATTATTTCGGAAAAATGTAGCCCCTGTTTGAAACCCATTTTTGGGAGAATAGAAATTTTGGAATAGTGATTGATGTGAGAATGTGTGATGAAAAAGTAATAAATTTTTTTTGATTTGTGTGTAATATTATTTTATTTGGAGAATGTGTTGTTGAAATGAAGAATGAGAATGAGAAATAGAAAGAGAAATTAATGGGTGTCAAACGGGGGCGTATTTTGAAATAGTAGATTGATGGAGAATATGTAGTTGAAAAAGAAAGAAAAGTTATTGATGTGATGAAAAATATTATTTTATTGAAAAATGTGTGGTTGAAAATGAATAGAAGAATGAAAATGAAAATTTTAATGTGTACCAAACAGGTAGGACTGAGTTTCAAAAATCATGACTTGAAAAACCAACCCAACCCAATATGAAATGGGTCAGATCGGGTCGGTTTATAGATGAACTCAGATCAGGTGAAATAAATTTAAATTAATTGTGGGTCGGTTCGGTTTAGGATAAACCAACCCAACCTACCCATTCCCCACCCCTCAAACCCAATTCCACAAAAACAAACCCCTAAAATTTTACACTTTGCACCAATAATGGAAGTCGGGGAACATGACGAAGCGAACCTACCGAAATATTCACGCTTGCTCCTCCTCAGAACTCAGAAGTCCAAAATATTTATGTTGGAGAACCTACAGCCGTCGATCTTGATGAGAGCTTAAGGATTGTTGATTTGGAGAAGAAAGGAGTTTCCATGATGGCAATTCTGCTTCTAACACTGGAATTAATAATTGTGGAGAAGAAAGGAGTTTCCATGTCTGCTTCTAACACTGGATTTGATAATTTTAGAGAAGAAAGGAGTTTCCATGGTGGTAATGCTGCTTCTTATTGGATTTGATAATTATGGACCTGACCCGAACCGATTCGGGTCGGGCCGATTTAAGGTAGTAGTCCAATACATGTTATGCCGGGTCGGGTCGGGTTCGACCCGACCCGACCCGACCAATTGTCCACCCCTACAAACAGGGATTAAGTTATCTTTCTTTTATAACAACTAAAATATTGTATTAATATTAATTAAAATTAATTATGTCTCTTCCAAATTGATAGCCTCATCACTGCAACAAATATTGGTAACTACTTTTTATTGGACTTACTTGTTTGTCGATGAATATATACAATTACAATTGTACAAAAAATTCATTTGGCGGCACCAACTTTTAAAGTTAGCAAGAAAATGACACAATTATAGTGATTGGTGATATAATGGTACCGCAAAACAGTTGTGCTTACAAAATAAATGCAATTATGCCAAAACTATTTCAAATGACAACGCCATAGTTTTATCTTGAATTTAGCCTTAAAAGTGAATGCCTTGGCCAATTGGTGTTGATATTAATAACGAAACAATATCGCCCTGTTCGCGTGAAACCCGCAAGCGTACGGGATCGTTGTACAAGTAATAAGATTTGTGAGTTAAGAGTATCGTTCCCACGAGGAATAAGGTCTAATATGTAGTTTAATAGCTACTATTAAATTCGAATTGTGGTCATATCAAAATAGATGGTTTGTATGATTTCTATACTAATCCTAAACTAACAAAACAAATAAAGTATTTATATAATACGTGAATGTTTGTATTGGAATCATGAATCCCCCTATTTCCATCTATTTCAATTCTCAATAATTAATCTAGTACATTCATGCATTTTTTGACAATCGATAAAGCTAATATGTTAAATGTTCTTTCCCAAGATACACCAACCTATGACTAACACGAGACGATCCTATTCCTAGTCCGAATTCATATGAAAGTCATGCATTTGGTTTAGATTATCAATAAGATTGCATGCGTGAAAGAGATTATTCCTAATTCTAACTACACATGTTGATTTTACCGCGTTCTAGACTTATTGTGAGTATTCCTACACTACAACAAGCAACTAACTACTTAATTGGTGATCAAGCAATAAGTAGTGCAATGGGTATGTAAAATCAATCAACAAATAACACAAAAATCCTAAATTGATATCTTGAATTAAAATAAATGAAAATAGGGTTCAAACATTCATCCAATACAATGAAAAACTAGCCTAACATATTTAAAATTAAATTACAAAGGAACAATTGGAAAATCATCACCCGGAAAGAAGAAATAATGAAGAATTGGAAATTTTCCACGTTCTTGATGTGAATCTTGAATCCGGATGAAAAATCTTCAATATCCTATGCAATTTGCCTTGATTCCACGTTGTTAGCCATGTTCTTCGCCTCCAAAATATGTATAATATAGAGATTTTTAGGTCTAGAGAGGTTCTTCTATGTGTATCCCACGTTTTCTATTTATAAGAGTCAGAAAATAGGTCAAAATCTCGTTCAATTTGGTTTCCAAAAGAGTTTGAATCGCGAAAGGAAACTAAAGATTCTTCTGCGGAAAAGGCCTGTGCGCGCGCACCGTTATAAGTGTTGCCCGCGCGCCGTAGAACCAATTGACTCTCGGGTTAGGGAAAATAAGGCCGTGCGCGCGCGCCATGAATTGCCTGCGCGCGCGCGCAGGTTTGTCTCTGAACAGCTTCCGGTATTTTGATCATAACTTTCTCTACACATATCCGATTGAGCTGATTCAAGTTGCGTTAGAAAGCTAACTCAAAGATCTACAATTCTTATAGAAATATCAATTTTCCAATTCGAAAGATTTGTATGCCAAAATTGCGTCTCAATGTGAGCCTGAAAATCCGAAGCATAACTTTTTCGGCTGGAAGTTGATATGTGATAATACTTGGACCATATTTCATTCCTTTGGCTTCTTTCCTCATCCAATTGATGTCTAACACTCTCAAATAATCATCGCGAGGTTCGACATAACTTTTGAATATTTTCATTTCAGCCCCCGAACTTTGTATTTGATACAATGGACCATTTTTCTGCTATCTTTGCATTCTTTTCTTCAATTCTTCATCAAACATTGAGTTTTACCTATGCAATAAAATATAACACAAATTAAACAGTATTTTATCCAAAGAACAGTAAAATATCATCATTTAGGACCTCGAATAAGTGTAGAAACTACACTTATCACGCCCCCCAAGGCATAGCTCAGTGGTGCAAATAATAGGAATGATGTAATGTCAGTTGAGCTGATACCCGTAGTGTGAGGGTTCAATTCCTGCATCAACAAGATTTGAAATTGGACTCTTTGTGGATATCAGTATGGCATCTCTTGTAACCTAGTCTGCCGATATTCATTCCGCGATTTACCTCCTACATAATGCTCTAGAGGCGGGACAGGACATTGAGGTTCAACCTTTTTAATAACGAATCAACATCAATTAATTGAACTCAGGAAAAGTAAAAAATAAAAAAAGGGCAAGTTTCACTCACAATCACCGAACTTTAAAAATAACACAATCTAAAAAGACATTTTGCCATTTAATGTTTTTATTAGACCAATAAATAAATAAAATAATGCATACTAAATAACTAAAACAATAAATACTATAATTAATCAATTAATTGGGACGGGGTGAATCGGTAATTTACTTCATTTGAAAAAAGCTGTAATATGATAAAGAACTAATGCATATGCTGCTGAACTAAAATCAGATTGTAGGCTTTGAATAATCAGTGAAGCGTCCCATTCAACATGAGAGAGGCAAAGATGGTTATATTCTACAAGATAAAGGTACATCAATAAAATAAACTAATTATAAAAGTATTGTGAAATGTTTTTCACTTAAAAAATACCGTTTAAAAAGTGTAACACAGTATGTTACATGTTTGTCACTTAGTTTACACTCCATTCTGATAGAAAATATGTTAAGGATTATTGATCTAAAACAATCAATAATCAACCTTGAATCGTCCATGTTGAAATTAACGAGAACATCAAAATGAAAACAGAAGCGTACCTTGAACCATAGATCCATAAGTGTCTGATTCTTCGCCGGAATTGGTTATGATCTTCCAATTGATTGGTGATCTTCTTATCAAATTTGCTCTCCATTGATGGGGATGTAGAGAAGTTTGAAGAACCCAACAATTGGGGACCATAACCCCTCTAAAAGAAATAAGATAATGAATGGTCATTATCTTTCACTTGATTCAAATCAGCCCCTCATTAATTTGAAACAAATATCCGGTCTCTACACTTTAATTCCATGAAACTTAATACCCATTAGTCAAAATTCATCTTTGGTAGACCACTTTAATTGACTAATAAACTTTAAATAATAGCACCACACATTTTAACATGTTACGTGTGGCCCCAATTATGTTAGAACTTTCCAACAATCTCCCACTGGGCCAAACGTGTAACATTTCAAATGTGCACAACCTTATGAGCTCAAAATTTTTGCTATTATTATTATTATGGGTATTGTCAACAATCTCGTCCATCAGTCATATTGATATAGGATCAAAGCGATTTTCGTCACATTTAACGTGACTAAATCCATCAATGGTCACGTACACCCATATAACCAAATGACATAGATCAATCATGGAAGTGTAGCATGGAAATTACATGTTATGTGATCCACCATGTCTATTTCCAACTGGTCCAACCTTATTTCTTAAGTGAGATCAACCATAAACTTTAATCAGAGTGGAACTGAACTGAATACTTTATTTCTGAAATTAACCGAATATCCATGGATAAAATGTGTCTAAAACAGACAACATCCAAATACAAACTCCCGTTGGACTGGCATATCATCAAAAGATGAATCACCCATATGAGCAATATACTCATGAAAGACCTTGGGTGGTATCCATTTAGTAAATGGATTCATGATTATGGAGTTTGTCCTTATATGCTTTATAGAAATCTAACCACTCTGATTTCTTTCCTTAACAACTAGGAACTTAATGTCTTTAGACTTTGACATCGTCATGTTCCCGTTGGAATACAAGACTGCTATTGTCACATAATAACTTAACTTAAATGGCCTTTCAATTCCATCCAAAATATGCAGCCCAGTGACAATATTTTGCAGTCAATTCCATGATCATAATCAGAATATCCAACGATCTCTAATTGGTCTGATTTTCCTGAATGTGATCATGTAATCCTTAGTTCTCTATAAACCCTGAATAACCTTATGGCTGCTTTCCAAATTTTCATCCCGAAATTTAGTTAAATATATGTCTAGCATTCCAATGAATGCTATATCCGGATGTGTATAAACTTGAGTATACATTAAATTCTCAATTGCTAAAGCATATAGAATTTTACGTATTTCATTTTCTTTAAATTTATCATTGAAACTTTAATTGAGACTAAACTTGTCTCCCTTATCAACAGGGGTGTCACCTGATTTACAGTCCTGCATGCCAAACCTTTTAAATACTTTATTGATATAGTTCTTTTGTGACAATCCAAGAATACCTTGAAAGTAATCCCGATGTATCCAAATCCTTAATACAAAAGAGACGTCACCAAAAATTTTCATCTCAAAATTCCTTGATGAAAATCTCTTAGTTTCGTGCAACTATATCATTAATGGCAAGCAGTATATCATCAACATACAAAATCAGGAATATATGTTTACTCCCACCGAACTTGTGATACACACAATCACCAACAACATTCATCTCGAAACCAAATGAGATAATTACTTGATGAAACTTGTGGTACCATTGACGGGAAACTCACTTAAGCCCATAGATGGATTTCTTTAATTTTCAAACCATATTCTTTGGGTCTCCTGACACAAAGTTTTTCGGTTGTACCATATAGATCGTTTCATCAATGTCACCATTGAAAAACGTCGTCTTAATATCCATCTATTGTAGCTCAAGATCAAAATGTGCAACAAGTGCCATAATTGTCTTGAAAGAGTCTTTCGTTGAAACCGGAAAGAAAGCCTCTTTATAGTCAATGCATTCCTTTTGTATAAAGCTTTTAGCTACAAGACGAGCCTTATATCTTTTCACATTACCATTCGAATCCCTTTTGGTTTTAAATATCCATTTGCAACCAATGGGTTTCGCACCTTCTGGTAATGAGACAAGATCCCAAACTTTATTGTCTTGTATAGACTTATACTCCTTATTCATGGCATCAATCCACTTTTGAGAGTTATTACTTTGCATTATTTGATGAAAGTTGATTGATCAGATCTTCTTTCACCAATACATGTCATCCTTATTTTATTGGAGAAAGACTATAAAAATATCCAGAATTGTCTTTCTCCCTTTTATAGTGGATTTCCTTAATGATGTTTGTTCTTGATGTTGTTGAGTTTGAATTTCTGGAACAATCTCTTGATTGTGTATAGGGGATTTTGTAATGAAGTCTTGATCCGAAATCGCTTATTGAACAAGATCTGGAGCAAGAATTTGTCCCTGAACCTGATCATTGTCAATTGCAACAAAAGAAATATGTATCATACTTCATTCAAGACAAAATCATTACCCTTACAACTTTATCTCCCCCCGCAAACTCTACATCGTCAAGGAACCGAACATTTCCCGTTTGAAAATTGACTTGATAGTGGGATCTTTAAAAATATTGTAACCCCTTAAAAAATTGCTTTATTTGGAACTGTGTTCAGAATTTAAGCTGCAGTCTTTACTAATCTTTACTAGAAAGATCCTGATATACTGTGGAATGATTTCACATTCCTCTAGAAATTTTAGCAAAAGGCAATGGACGTTGTTCTCCTGATTCATCATATCTATCATAGTATTCACCACTATGGTAAGATCTGACTTAATGAATTCTTTTACTGAGTTGATTTTCAATCTCAGTCTTGTATGCCTTGAACATGTCCAATGTTTGGGATTCCTCATAAATGAGATATAGGTAGCCATATTGAGAAAATTCGTCTATGAACTTAATAAATGACTGTTGACCATTCCAAGAAACCCGAAAGAAATGGTCCACAGATAACCGTATGAATTAGTTCTAAGACGACCGAAATCATATGGCACTTAATCTCCTTATGTTTGTTTAATTTTCCTTAATACAATTGATATAGACACTGAAGTCTGAAAAATAAGGAAATTAAGAATTCCTTCTAACACAAGATTTTTTCATTCTCTTTTGAGAGAAGTGACCTTATTGTTTGTGCCAAAACAAATTTGAATTCTCATTGGTTAATTTATGTTCAATACCATGCGGATTCATATACAAGATTTCTTTATAAGAGGCAACTGTATTAAACTGATATAAGTTATCAGAAAGAGATCAATCTGACTATTTCAAATTGAACAAGAGTAACCAAATTTGTCCAATGTAGAAATAGAAACCAAATTCCGTCCAAAAGACGGTACCGTAAATGTCTCTTTCAAATTCAAATAATAACCAGCCTTTAATGATAACTTAAGGTCCATATAGCCTCAACCTTTACTGATTTGCCATCACCCCACATAGATGAATCTTTCAGCATCAATTGGTTTTGACAGATCAGACAACCCCGCATATACACACTTATTTGAATAGTAGTACCGAAATATATTCAACAAATGTGTCTAGGTATTGACATTAAATTTACCTCAAAATAAACCAAAATGAGAAGTGTACTTTTCTTCACACGCTAAGCGTGATATTTAGTACAGTCTCTCTTTATATATCCCATATTTTCACAAAAGTTATAGCTTAATTTATCATTTTCAGACTTTTGCTGTTTATTTTAAACCGAACCGAATGCAGCTTTGTTATTCTTTATTATCCTTAGAAGTACTTGCCAAGTGAGTAATGCCAATTTTATTTTGCTTTAGTATTTCTTCTTCTTGCACATAATATGGAAATGAGCTCATTAAGAGTCCACTTTCCCCTTTTGACAGTTGTAACTGCCCTTAATCAGCAAAATTGTGCAAGAAGCGGAATCAATACCAAATGTAAGAGCAAGTCATCAGACAGCTCGAGCTTTAGTGCTTTAAGCTTAGAAGCAATGTGAGACATCTTCATGATGTACTCCCTTATATTTCCTTTGCCTTTATACTTTATTGAAATCAAGCTTTGCAAAAGCGTGCTTGTTTCAGCCTTATCGTTTTTCGCAAAACGTTTCTTATTTCAGCAAGAAATCACTGGCATTAGTTACTTCTTCAGATACTGTGCCTCCAAAGGCTTCCGGAATGCCGCGCTTAATGATCATTAGACTCATGCGATTTGAGCGATCCCACTTCTCAAAGTTCCCTTTTTTCCATCAGATGAACTTTCTTCCGTAAGAGAAACGTGTTGCTCAATCCGAAGCGCATGATCTAGATCTTTGCAGCCAAGAACAATTAATATGTTCTCTTTCCAATACTTGAAGTTCGTTCTATTTAGCACTGGAATGGAGTTGATGTTGACAGATATAGCAGAAGTGGATGGATTAACTGAATAGAGAACTTGTTCCCAATAAACATGTTCACATTGGAATCCGTATAGACAATTAAGTTATTCAAATAATGGTACGTCCCATCTCAAGATACCTAGCACATCATTAATATCAAGTCTTTGGACAGTAATATTAACTGTAAGTGGTACTCTTGATGTAGTGATCAAACATTGACAATAAATCCTGTCAAATAATAAACCTATCTTTGGATTGATTTATTATTCACATGGAAACCTTATAATTGTCACACATTTACCACCACAAGTGTGCATACAATTCGGCCAAATATTAACCTTCCTTTGGGCCGGCTAATATCCGCATGAACAAGCATACACACGAATTCCTTCTAATATTCTAAGTTAATTAATTTCCACAAGAGAGGTTGCTTTGGCAACATATTGCTTCAATCAATTCACTTTTGAATATTATATACTTAAATGAGTCCTTTATACCAAAATTTGAAAAGCGGAATACTTAATTGTATTAATCTTGAAACTTTAAGGGCCTAAGGGTTAATAATTCAAAACTTTAGGGGTCAAAATTAATTAATTGAAAACTCAAGGGACCAATAATTGATTATTGAAAAATTTAGAGACCAAAAACTTAATAGTTCAAAACTTTATGGGTCAATTAATAAATGGGTAATTGGCGCAAAACGTCCCTACCTATGACGGTTGTTGTGGAAAACGTCCCTACGTTCGATTTTTTGGTGCAGAACGTCCCTACCTTTGCATTTTCTTGCGCAAAACGTCCTTTTGACCAATTTTTAACATAAAATGACCATTATACCCTCTTATATAAATAAAACAAAAAAGAAAAGAAAAGAAAAATAAAGAATAAATTGCAATCTAGTCCAAAACATTTTTAAAAGTGCAAATCAATCCAAATAAATTATAAAAATAATCAAAAATCAAAAATAAAAACTTTTCCGTCGAGGTGGGAAAGGAGACGGGGAAAGAAAGGGCGAGACAAGAAATGGGGATAGGAGAGAAAAGTTTTTATTTTTATTTTTGATTATTTTTAATATTTTAATAATTTATTTGGATTGATTTGCACTTTTAAAAATGTTTTGGACTAGATTGCAATTTATTCTTTATTTTTCTTTTTTGTTTTATTTATATAAGAGGGTATAATGGTCATTTTATGTTAAAAATTGGTCAAAAGGACGTTTTGCGCAAGAAAATGCAAAGGTAGGGACGTTCTGCACCAAAAAATCGAACGTAGGGACGTTTTCCACAACAACCGTCATAGGTAGGGACGTTTTGCGCCAATTACCCATTAATAAATTATTGGAAAGTTTAAAAGTCAAAAATCAATTATTAGAAACTTTAGGGGCCAATTTAAACCAATTATGAACATTCAGGGGCTTAATTATAAAATTCAGAACTTAAATGACCCAAATTAATTAATTTCAGAACTTCAGGGGGCTGAATTATTAAACCCAGAACTTTAAAAGGCCCAATTGGATGAATTTTAACTTTATGGGGGCTTAATAACCAAAACTTTAAACTTCAGGGGTTGAGTTATTAAAGCCCATAACCTCAAGGCCCAACTTGAATTAACTTTAAACCTTAGGGGCTAAAACTTAAATTTTAACCCTAATCCTTAAATTGCAAGAGGGGACCTCAAGACTTCAAATTTACACAACAAGCCCCCGCCCCCAAAACTTCCCAAACCGAAAATGGAAGAAGCCTTTTCATCTCCCCATAACTGAAAAACTTAATGGAGACCCTTTCATCTTCCTTCCCTTTACCCCTTGCGCCGCCAAGGGCCGGAGCCGCCGCCTGAGTGCGGCGGCCCATGCTGGCCAGCAGCCCGCTGGAACGCTGCCGGAGCTGCACAGCAGCGATTTCGCTGCTGGAACAGCAGCCTGTTCCAGCAGCGAAACCGCTGCTGGAATGTTGCCGGCCGCCGGCAGCGTGCTGCTGCCGGCGGCTATCGATATATATATATATATATTCATTTTTTTTTTTTTAAACTTTAAATCCTTTTCACAAATCCAAAAAAAAAAAACCACAGATCCAAAATCCAATCTTTATTTCAAATCCGAATTTTCTTGATAAAAAAGAAAACCTTAATATTATCAAGATCCACATAATTTCATGCTAGATTCATATACCAATAAATCCAAATTGCATAAAATAATAGGAAAATCATATAATCCATAAAATTCAGAATTTAAACCTTCAATTTCTCAAGAATTCAACAATGGATCGTCTCTGATACCACTTGATAGAAAATATGTTAAGGATTATTGATCTAAAACAATCAATAATCAACCTTGAATCGTCCATGTTGAAATTAACGAGAACATCAAAATGAAAACAGAAGCGTACCTTGAACCATAGATCCATAGGTGTCTGATTCTTCGCCGGAATTGGTTATGATCTTCCAATTGATTGGTGATCTTCTTATCAAATTTGCTCTCCATTGATGGGGATGTAGAGAAGCTTGAAGAACCCAACAATTGGGGACCATAATCCCTCTAAAAGAAATAAGATAATGAATGGTCATTATCTTTCACTTGATTCAAATCAGCCCCTCATTAATTTGAAACAAATATCCGGTCTCTACACTTTAATTCCATGAAACTTAATACCCATTAGTCAAAATTCATCTTTGGTAGACCACTTTAATTGACTAATAAACTTTAAATAATAGCACCACACATTTTAACATGTTACGTGTGGCCCCAATTATGTTAGAACTTTCCAACACATTCCTATTGGCCCGTCACCATCGCACCCACTGCACGTGTGACAGACTGTTTAAATCCCTTGTCCCCAGCCCTATTTGAATAGCAGAGCTCTTGTATTACACTCGTTACCCATCACTTGTCTACCATGATCAACCCATTTCTCACCAACCCCAAACCCTAGCAACATTACTCGCTACCACCATCACTACAACCCTTGACAATCGATCTTCTCTAAATCGCAACTTCTATTCACATCGGTCACAATTCAAAATAGGCTGCCTTCAATTGCAACCCACCACTCTAGCCATCGACATCTATTGGTGGTGCCAGGCTCAAATCGAGTCGCAAATCATCAGCACTATTACCATCTATTTTCTCACTGATTGTCCGTTAACCATCCCCACCACTCCATTTGCTCATAGTTAAAAGTGTCAAAAACCGTTTGGTTGTTTCACTAGGCCTCTTCCTCCATAGTATAAGAAACAATATTTTTAAAAATAAAAACAATGATTGATGTATTTGAAATTATGAAATATAGTGGTTTTAGACGTAATTTGCCCTTTTATTTACGAGGCTTCAACCCAATTGCCACGGAACTAAACCTCCCACTATCATGGGGAGGCTTTAAGTGATGGAAACAATTAGGGTTCGTTTGATTGCAAATGTGGAAAATATGTGGAAAGAAAATGAATTATAAGGAATTGAATTGTCTATAAGAGTCTGTTTGATTGGCGATATTTTTTCTGGAAGCAGGAAAATATTTTCCTACTTCCACTTTTTGACTGTTTGATATGATAATTTTTCCACGGAAAATGTTTTCCTCCATTTTTCTAGGTACAACCATTTGATGCACAAATGGTGAAATTTTTTATTTTTTTAGCAATGGCAACCAAATCTATCAACCATTGTAAAAAGAATTTTCATTTTTGTTGACAATTTCTATGCAAAACAAAGTCAAACGAATATGGTAATTTTTTCTAATTGTTTATTTTTATTTTTTTACTTTTTGGTAATTGGAACAAATTCTAAACTCAATAGTAGAAAATATTATCACTTTAATGGACAATTTTCATAAAAAAAGGAAGTCAAACGGATTTCAAACTTTCAACATTTTCCATGAAAAATTATACCAATCAAACACACTTAATTACAATTCCCCGTAAAAATAAGTTCTAGGTAAATATTTTCCTTGTAATTCGTTTTCTTTCCACCCTATTTTCCATGGTGCAATCAAACGGACCCTAAATTGTTTTACTGAGAATTGTAATTAATTGTATTTTATTGGTATAAATTTTCACCTGAAAAATGTTGAAAATTTGGTGTTCGTTTGAATTTATTTTTGTGAAAATTGTCCATGAAAGTGATAATTTTTCTACCATTAGGTATAGAATTTGTTTCAATTGTCAAAAAATAAAAAATAAAATTTTTTTTTTATAAAAATTATCATACTGAATACAATTCGTTCGGCTTTGTTTTGCATGGAAATTGTCCATTAAAGAAAAAAATATTATTGTTGATAGAATTTTTTCCAATTGCAAAAAAAATAAAAATAAAAAAATAAATCAAGAAAAGTGGCATGTGAAAGCCAAAACCAAGAAAACAAGTTGCCTAGAAAAAAAGGATATCGAACATGCAAAAAGTGGAAATTAGAATTCATTTTCCATTTTCCATGAAAAAAAATGGTGAATCAAACATACTTTTAGTTAATTCAATACTTTTATACCTTTTTCTATTATCAAAATAGTGTTTCTAATTCTTTTTATATTTTATATAATTATATTATAATAAATCTTGTAGCACGATATGTTGTACTCTGTAAAATTATATTACACAATGTAATAAACTCCTATTTGGTGGCCATTTTTTAAATATTGTTTTGAATAGTAAATTTCAGGAAAATGTATGATTAAAAGATATAGAAAAATTTTGGATTTACTTACAAAATATTTTGTTGCGTGAATCTATGATTAAAAACGAGTATTTTAAAAAAAAAAAAAAAAGAGTTAAAACTTAAAATGAAAGATAAACATGGGCTACATAGAATTAGCCCATATTTTCCCCTTCCACCACTTCAATTTCATGAAAATTTAAATTATTGAACATCATCTATAATTATGACAGTATTTATTATTTAATAAATATAGATGGTCCGGCAGGTGGCATAAAAGTTGTCAACGCTGGACCACTTGCGGAAAGGGTGTTTTGGAATTTCTCGATTGTACACATATTAAATTTTATGAGCAGTGCTATTTAACATCAATAATGTGTAACGCTAGTTTAGGTGATAACGCTAATGACAAATTTAATTAAATAATTTACATAATTTCACTTTTAATTCAACTTATCATATAATGTCATGTAAACTGGTACTGTAACACCACTTTTGCAAGCTAATATAATAAAATAAATATTATTTCGAAATTATCAAAAATATGTTATTTTTTCAAAATATAGACAAAAATCACTTGCGGAACTTGGTTGAAATTAATTTTTATCATGTCCATTTCTAATATAAACACAATGAGACAAAACGAAGTATGTATATAATAGTAGCGTGTTTGACATAATAAAAAATAATATGTTGTGCTACACATAATAAGTTTACATACATATGATGTGAGATATGTTTGTGTCAGAATTTCTTCAATTAAATAAATAATAAATATTTTACCACTCTCTTTTTTACGACTTATTTGTATGTAAACTATTATGTAACTGGCCCATATACAAATAGTATTGTTCAAAAATAATTGTGACCAAGTTTAATAAGTAGATTTTTCACTATATATAATTAATTTTGAAAAATAACATTTTTTTGTCAAATATTTTTGGTATAGTTATAAATATATTAACGATTAGAATCTAGTTCTATTAAATAGGAACTGTCTAGTGGAAAATTTTAAAATTATTTAGCAGTAGAAATTATTAAATAAAAGAAATATAATAACAACCTATTTCCATTTCTTCTTTTGTTTAATTAATCCATATGACCATACAATATGTGCATACATTCCTTTGCCTAAACTCACTTACTCGATGATCATTTTCTTTCTAATTGCAAATCATTTTTAAATCACATAATATGAAATTTTTTCAAGAAAACAAACAAGATTGTTACTTTTTAATAAATGACGACTTAGAATATTTTTACCAGATTTGAATTCAATAAAAATGTAGCATTTTGAATATGGTGTGTTTGAACCACATTATTTTAGAAAAAAAGATTCTGGAATAGTAGATTGATTGAGAATGTATGCTTGAAAAAGAGAGAAAAATTATTGATGTGATGAAAAATATTATTTTATTAAAAAATGAATAGAAAACTGAAACTGAAAATGAATATTTTAATATGTACCAAATGCATGCTAAATTCACAACCATACAAAGCCTACAACTAAGTAAAATTACTTTCAACTTCAATTAATTAACTGAGTTAATCTTGATTAAGAAAGTAATATACCCCACTTAAATTGTCTTCATAGTGTAGACAATTTGGAAAAGCAAGTCAATCTTCTGTACTTGTAAAAAGGTCCAAAAAGTGGTTTCTTTTTACATGAGTATGATCCTGCAGGACAAGAAAACTAGCTACTTCTATAATTTCTCTCATAATTTTCTTTACTCAACTGAAAAGTCACAACCTGTTCATTGTCAAGCTTGCTGTTTTATGGGCATGGTGGGTGGCTGAGAAGAAATTTTGAGACAGACTTATCAAGAAAACTAAGAGGATTTTACTTTAGATCTGGGGTCACGAGAGTTGTGAGGGTGGTATTGTGGTTCATTTTATATAGACACTTAAAGTAACTTGTTTGCCCTTGTTCTTTTTGCTCGCATACTAAAAAAAAAACAGAGGAATCTGAGGTTTTCTTTGAATTTTAGCCTTGTTTTCTTGGGCTGTAAGAGTATTTGAGTTTTTGGAGGGTTACTTAGTACTGTAATGGGGATTTGCTTGAGCAACCAAATCAAGGCTGAGAGCCCGGTTCATACTGGTAAAGTTATTTTTCGAATAATGACTTGCTCCATGTTATTTTTTCAGTTTTTCGAATATGGGCAAGCTTCAACTTCTTTTAGGGTCCGTTTGGCTGGACTTTTGAAAATGCTTGCTCTTGATCTTGTATGGATAATTTTCTGGAAGGCCTTTGTCGGGAGCGGAAGGTGGTTTAAGTAGTTTCCTCACGAAGTTTTTCTACAAGAAGCAGAGAAGTAGAAGTCCCGTCAGTCGGGCCGTTAATCAATATGAACCTGTTTGTCTTTAGTTGTTTACATGATTTTTGTTCATTTATCTTGTTGATTAGGTCATGTATACCCTCCACTATATGTTTCTGCTCTGTGCTATAATTGCTAAGTTTTGAATATAGATGGAATATGTGAGCTGCAAATGAAATTTGCTGAGTTAAGGGTAATTTGTCTTAATTTCCCACTGAACCTGCTAAGAAAGAACAATAAGATAGGGTCAATTTTCATCTACTGGTTTATCCACATGCTTTGTGCTTGAAGTATTACTTTTAAGAATTTGGCAATGGAAAGTGATGATTTCGAATTTGTGATATGTAATTCTATTATAATAAATTTTTTTTTTTTTTTTTTTTACCAAACTGGATAATATATGTAGGCGTTATTTCTTGTAAAACTGTCGGTGGAAATGGGACAGAATTAAGTAATTCAAGCAGCAAGGCCTCATCTGCTTCTATACCCTCGACTCCTAGGCGGGAGGGTGAGGGTGAGATCTTGCACTCCCCCAACTTGAAAAGCTTCACATTCAGTGATCTTAAAGCAGCCACAAGAAACTTTCGACCGGACAGTGTATTAGGGGAAGGGGGTTTTGGTTCTGTTTACAAAGGATGGGTTGACGAACACTCACTTGCAGCATCAAAGCCTGGGGTTGGGATGGTGATAGCTGTTAAGAGGTTAAACCAAGAAGGGTGGCAGGGTCACAGGGAATGGTTGGTATGTACAATTTTCACCTTAAACTTCTCAACTTTATCAAGAAGTAAGTCAATTTTGTAATTAAAAATCCTATTCACAGTTGAAAACATGTCATGGCATAGTCAAGACTCCAATGTACTTGAAAATTTGTTAAGCAAATTTGTCACTTAATTTTGTTAAGCATATCTGTCGAATAATTGTGAGTGATATGCATTTGCTTGAAGTAGCATTAGACAATTAATGCCTGCATTTAAAATATAGTGCAAACAGATAGCTGTGATGGCAATAACATGAATCAGCAGTTGTAGACTATGATAATTTCCTTTTCAATTGATAAGCTTTACTTTTGAATTTTCAGGCAGAAATTAACTATCTTGGGCAGCTTCGGCATCCTAATCTTGTAAAATTGATTGGTTACTGCTTAGAGGATGACCACAGACTTTTGGTCTATGAGTTCATGCCCAAGGGTAGCATGGAGAATCATCTATTCAGGAGTGAGTTCAGTGTACCCCCTTATGCGTACCACAGTGTCATAACTTAGTGAATATTGCTGAATGTCGAATTCTAGTTGACACGATGGTTTTATATTGAACTAGGAGGTTCTTACTTCCAGCCACTTTCCTGGAGCCTAAGAATGAAAATTGCTCTAGGTGCTGCAAGAGGACTTGCATTTCTTCACAGTGCTGAGACTAAAGTAATATATCGAGACTTCAAAACTTCTAATATCTTGCTTGATTCGGTAAGTATAATCTTGCTTGCTCTAGTGTTAACCATTTCATTTTTCAGCATGGTTTATATACTTTTTTACGACTTTTGAATGGTTTAGCATATAATTTTGCTTCTTGTGATTTTCATCGGCAGAACTACAATGTAAAACTTTCTGATTTTGGGTTGGCGAGGGATGGACCAACTGGTGATAAGAGTCATGTCTCAACTCGAGTTATGGGAACTTATGGATACACTGCTCCTGAGTATCTATCCACAGGTACTCATGTCATGCAGTTTTCTCCCTAGAATTTTGCTTGACTAATAAGAGTTCATCAATTTACTGGTTTTTGCTCTAATTTGCATTTGTAATTCATTAGTCGAGTAATGCATGCTATCCTAATAGACCTTTTTCATTTTGTGCTTTTGGGGAAGGCCAGGCCATTTAACTGTCAAGAGTGATGTATACAGCTTTGGAGTGGTACTTTTAGAAATTCTATCTGGTAAAAAAGCAATAGACAAGAATCGGCCATCAGGGGAACGTAATCTGGTTGAATGGGCAAAACCTTATCTTATCAAAAAACGTAGAATGTTGCGTGTTCTAGACCCCCGTCTTGAAGGCCAGTACTCAACCAGTCAAGCCTTAAAGGCAGCGACCCTTGCGTTTCAATGCTTATGCATGGAACCCAAGTTGAGGCCAAATATGAACGAAGTTGTAACTGCTTTAGAACAGGTTCAAGAGTCAAAGAACACTTCAAAAATTGATCAAAACATTCACAAATCAAATCAACACAGCCAACCTCACAAGGGACATAGGTCATACCGAAGCAGTGCTGAAGAAACTCATGGAGTAACAGCTTATCCCAGACCTTCAGCTTCCCCTCTCTACGCGTAAGAGAAGAAACAGAGGCATGGCATAGTCTTATTTGGTTTAGAATGAACTTCTTTCCGGATAACTATATCTTGAAAAGCATGTACAGTTTTTATTGTGGCGATATGCTTTTGTACTCAATAGGACAGCGTTCTGGTTTATGATCAGGGAGAATTTTCAAAATAGCATGTGAACAGTGGCTTTTAAAGATTTCTGTTAAAAAGTCAATTTTATCCTTAATGAAATAGGTTTCTTTATTGCAAGACATGTCCTTCTATTTTAGGGTAGGTTTCTAATCTGTTCTTCTATATTTCTTATGTTCTGATTAAAGTATAAATCTAATATATTATCATAATCTGCTATTTTTTGTTCACATTCTTTTATAAGTCTAATATATTCTTCAGATATTTCGTCTGTATTTTCTAGTTGAGATATAAGATTTTCTACTTTTCCAAGTATTCTTTTTAATAAATCGTTTAATCCTTTAACTGTATATCCTGGCATAACTGGATATTATATAAACATCATCATAGTATTATAAAATATAAACATCATGGTAGACAGTAATCCAAACATCATGAATAATCATAAACATTTATAATCCCTGCGATTCTCTAAGATCTTAAGAAGTTCTTTCAAAATTTAACAAGAAATAGTAGTTCTACCTTAATTTTAATCTGGCTCTTTATTCTTAGAATCGAGTGACCTTCAGGCTCTGAATGTGCAAATTGTTTCCTTCAACGGCCTCCTGCCTTAACGGAATCCTTGCTATTCAGCTTCTTGCCTTCACTGTGTCGCTTCTAAGGACAAATCCCTAGACTTGGATTAAAGAAAAACTGTTTTTGTTGTTAAAATAAGAAAGAGATTTCTTATTAGATCTATCAAGAATCTATGGGAATGAAGATTTAGAAACTCATTCTTTTATGTAAGAAATGGATTTTCTATTGATATTCTGAAATTGGTACAAAGATTATATCAAAAGACAGAAGTGTTTTTCTCGCAATATGAGGGCTCAAGTGTTTTTTCTCAACTCATTCTGCCTCTATCTTAGCCCAAAGGCTTCTATTTATACTACTACATGAGGCTCGATTATTGGCCTCTTACATCATCCATTACATCATACTCCATTAATGGAGTTCTATTATTACAATAATTTCTTCACTACATAATTGTAGCTCTATTATATCTTCCAGCTGTCCACCTTTCTTTCACATCTTCTTTTCCTCTATTGTCTTCATATAGAGTTTGTCAAGATTCTTCATAGTGGCGGGGCCTCTTTTCATTTGGATAGCATGTGGGACACTCCCTCAACTGGCATGACTCTTGTATGGTTGATGGACTTCCATGGATTTGATGGATATCAAACTTTTGGATATATTCTTTTAAAATTGTAGATTTATCCTTTCCATTATTTGTCATAAGTGTCCATCCTTCATATTGGCATAAGCATTGAAATTTTTTATCGTATAAATTTTTTGCCATGTTGTAGAGAACTTTCATCCCTAAGACTCTTCGGGATCTCATCCATGATCTGTTAATGTTTGGCAATGACTTTCTGTTTTGGCCTACTTCAATTTGGAAATTTCGGCCTACATATCCGATTGTAATAATATGTTCTGCAGGATAATATATCCTTCCATCAATTTCTGGACTGATTGAGTAAAATTTAAGATATATTGGTCTTCCTTTGGCAAATTTTGAAACTTCTCCTCTGAAGATATCATCAAATTTCTCAATTTCTTTTAGATCTTTTCCTGGATAAATTAAGTCCAAGAATCCATAGTCTGCTGCCATTTTGACCATGTTAGGGTCTCCATCGTTTGTAATGATCATCCTTGGGTAAACATGTTCTCTTGGGGAGATGAAATAGGATTCATCATCTTGTAGTTCATAGACAAGTTTTGCAAAAGCTTTATATTCTTCTTCTCTTGGTGTTAAAGGGGTCTCATCATCTTCATCTGCTCTGATTTTGATCACCCTTGTATGTTTATCATCATTTTTTATTGTCACCTTTCGGGGACTTTCCATGATTGTATCTCTTTTTATTTGACTGGGTCCACTGCTGCTTCCGCTTGGTGTACCTGTTTGTATTCCCTGTTTGGTATTTTGAGATTGTGCTAAAGCATCAATCCCTGTATTTTTGGTATTTGTAGACTCTAATTGTGCTTCAAGAGCATCAATTCGGTCTTTTAATTCATTGGTAACTTTGGTATGGGACGTACTGATCTCAAGTAATAATTTGACATTATAACTTAAGGTTTCAGCTAATGCCTCCATTCCAACTTTTATATCATCAGCTTCATCTTTGGCAAATGCTGCCGCAGATTTTATTTCTGATATCTCCTGCTTGATATTATCCATCTCCAAACTCGATATTCAGCAAGATATTTGTTTATACCTTTAATATGAATAATATCGAAATTATAGAATGACAAATATGCTTGCCATCTGTGCAATCTCCTATATTGAGGCTCCATTGGCAACTTATTTTTAATTAATCCTGTAACATTAGAATTGTCAGTTTCAACAATAAATTTTTTAGATAATAGGAATAATGAAAACTTTTTATTCCTCTAATAATTGCTAACAATTCTTTTTCATGAGTGGTATAATTTATTTCTGCTTGGTTAAAAGTTCCACTTGAATACCTGCAGATTTCATTTAAATCTGTTTTTAATATGGCTGCCCAATATTTATCAGAAGCATCTGTATTAACAACCAAATTATCCTTTTCATCTGGCAATCTTAATTTTGGTAAATTTTTGCATTCTTCTTTTAATAATTTAACAGCTTCTGTATGTTCTTCACTCCATCCTTTAGTATTTGTTTTTCTAAGTAAAACTTGTATTTTATGTCTCTTTTTTGAAAGATTTTCAATAAATCCTTCTGCATAATTTAGACATCCTAAGAACTTTTGTATTTGTTCTTTTGATTCTAATTTATTTGGAAAACTTTCTATCTTCTTAGATATATGAGTTTGTAATTTTATTCCTTTTTTATCTATTGATAATCCAAGAAAATCAATTTCTTGTTTTTCTATTATAGCTTTCTTTTTTGAAAGAACAATCCCTTCTTTTTTACATTCATTTATAAATTTTATCAAATGATTTCTATGTTCTTCTTTAGTATTAGAACATATTAATATATCATCAACATATACTATTAAAAATTCATCAAATTTTCTAAATATATTATCCATTTTTCTTTGATATATTTGTGGTGCATTTTTTAAACCAAAAGGCATTACTAACCATTCATATTTACCTTGAGGTGTACTAAATGCAGTATATTGTATACTATCATCTTCCATTTTAACTTGCCAAAAGCCTGATTTACAATCAAACTTAGAATAATATTGTTTTCCTTTTGCAAGGTTTATTAGGACTTCTTTATTTGGTAAAAAGTATCCATCAAATTTAGTATATTTGTTTAATTCTTTATAATTGATTACCATTCTAGCCTTTCCTCTAACTTGCTCAGAATGTTTCATGACCATAAAAGCTGGACTGCTATGAGGTCCATTACTTGGTCTAATAAGTTTCTGTTCTAGTAATTCTTTTATTTGAGTTTTAAATTCTTGTGTATCTTGTATAGTATACATCATTGGTCTGACTCTAATTATAACATTTTCTGTTAATTCTATTTTAGCTTTAGGATGGTATGGTTTCCAAAATAATAATGGATTTTCTCCACATGTTTTTTCTAATTGTTCTATAATTTTTTCTATACTTATCTCTATTTCTGCTTTTAGCACTTTTTTGTATAGAATTTTTGTGTTTATGTCTTTATTTATTATTGGTTTTTTCTCCCATTTATCACCACGCTGGGCTGGCTGAACTCTATAGGGTCTAAATTCCCTTGGAATTTTTAATAAGTGTGCACATGGTGTTTGTAACATTATCATATAATTATTTTGTTTATAATATTGAAATTGTTGAATAAA
>JAGHKM010000052.1:0-67841 GCA_019097785.1 Fraxinus excelsior
TTTGACAATAACTTGCAATCCTAATTGGCCCGAAATAAAACAAGAATTAAAACATAATGATGAAAAACAAAATAGACCTGATTTGCTTGTACGAATATTTAGAGCTAAGCTGGAGGAATTAAAAATTGATTTGCTTAAAAGACATATTTTAGGATCTGTTGCTGCATATATATACGTCATTGAATTTCAAAAAAGAGGCCTTCCACATGCTCATTTTTTATTGATTTTAAAATCTGAATCAAAAGTTACTTCAGTTGATTTGGTTGATAAAATTGTTTGTTGTGAGATTCCAGACAAAAATATTTACCCCCATTTATATCATATTGTTGTGAGGCATATGTTGCATGGTCCATGTGGATTATTAAATCCGAAAAATGTTTGCATGACAAATAATATATGCAAAAATAAGTATCCAAAAGAATATACAACAATAACTTCACTTGGTAATGATTCATATCCACGATATAGACGACGTAATGATAGTCAAACAGTTAAAGTTAGAGGACATTTTTTAGATAATAGATGGATTGTACCTTACAATCCTTATTTAACAGCTAAATATGATTGCCATATCAATGTAGAAATATGTTCAACTGTTAAAGCTGTTAAATATTTGTATAAATATGTTTACAAAGGACATGATCGAATTTCTTTTTCCATAAATGACAATCAACATAATGTTGATATTGATGAAATTTCAAAATATCAAACTGCTAGGTGGATTTCTCCACCTGAAGCGATGTGGAGAATTTACGGATTTGTATTGTCTGAAATGTCTCCATCAGTCATCTCACTACAATTACATCTTGAAGGACATCAACTAATTACATATAGAGACACTGATAATTTACAATCAGTTATTAGTAGAGATTATACACAAAAAACGACGTTAACCGAATATTTCCGTACTAATATTACAAATGAAATAGCTCGAACGCTTACATATAGGGATTTTCCTTCTTATTTTGTGTGGGATGCAAATGGACGAATTTGGACTCCTAGAAAGCAAAAAAATGTAATTGGTAGAATAGTTACGGCTAATCCATCTGAAGGCGAAAGATATTACTTGCGCCTTTTGTTAAATCATATTAAAGGGTCAACTTCTTTTGAAGAATTAAGAGTCGTAAATGGTACATTAACATCTACTTTTCGTGAAGCAGCTCTTTTACATGGTTTATTAAGTGGAGATAATAATTGTGAGTTATGTTTAGCAGAAGCGATTGTTTATCAAATGCCTTCTTCACTTCGTAGGTTGTTTGCTACCATATTAACTTTTTGTAGTCCGAACAATCCTCAATTATTATGGGATAAATTTAGAAGTTATATGTTTGAAGATTTTATACAACAAGGTATGTCATTTCATGATGCTGAAATAAATGCATTACAATCCATACATTCTATATTAGAACCCTTAAACAAAAGTATAAATGATTACCAATTAGTATCATTTGATATAAGCATAGGAGAAGACGAAACATTGGCTAATATGATTTCTGAAGAGCTTACAAATGCTGGTAACCAAAGTAACAATTTTGATACACATTCTTTAAATAAAGAACAACGATATGCTTATAATACTATTTTACACCGAATCTTAAATGATGACAATGGCATGTTTTTTGTCGATGGACCTGGTGGAACAGGTAAAACATATTTATACAAAGCATTATTGGCAACAGTACGCTCAAAAAATCTTATTGCTATAGCTACAGCTTCATCTGGAGTAGCTGCTTCTTTATTACCAGGTGGTAGAACGGCACATTCTAGATTTAAAATTCCTTTGGAGATAAATGATGATGTTACTTGTTCAATTAGTAAACAATCCCCATTAGCACAACTTTTTAGATTGACTAGGCTAATTATTTGGGACGAGGCACCAATGGTAAATCGTTGTACCGTCGAAGCTTTAGATAAAATGTTAAGAGATATACATGAAACAGATGTACCATTTGGTGGAAAAGTTATTGTGTTAGGTGGTGATTTTCGACAAGTTTTACCAATTATTCAAAGAGGAAAAAAAGAAGACATAATGAAAGCGAGTTTAGTTTTTTCATATTTGTGGCCTTCCTTTACCCGTTTGCTATTAGTACAAAATATGAGAGCTCAATTAGATCCATTGTTTTGTAATTATTTGCTCCGTGTTGGAAATGGTACAGAAAAACAACACTCATGTCAAATGATTAAACTTCCACCAAATATAACATTACATTTTGAAGACGAATTCCAATCTTTGAAGCATTTGATTAACATAGTATTTCCACATATAGAAAATTATATGAAAAATCTAGATACTATGATCAATAGAGTCATTTTAACACCAACAAATGAATGTGTAGATCAAATAAATAATATTTTACTCAAAGAAATTCCTGGGAATATATTTACATATTACAGCTTTGATGAATCTATCGATAAATCTGAACAAATTATACAAGAAGATTTTTTAAACACACTAACTCCAAATGGTATTCCACCACATGAACTCACGTTAAAACAAAATTGTCCCGTTATGTTACTTCGAAATATTAACCCATCTGAAGGTTTATGTAATGGAACAAGACTTGTTTGTCGAAGATTTGACAAAAATGTGATTGATGCAGAAATTGCTATTGGAGAATACCGCGGAAAACGAGTATTTTTACCTAGAATTCCATTCATACCACTTGAAAGTGATAAAACTTCGATTCCTTTTAAGAGAACTCAATTTCCAATCCGTCCATGTTTTGCAATGACAATAAATAAATCACAGGGTCAAACTTTGGATTTCGTTGGACTTTATCTTCCACAATCTGTATTTTCTCATGGACAATTATATGTTGCTCTGTCTAGAGCCAAAACAAGTAAAGCTATTAGAGTATTGATTAAGCCATCAGACAAATTTACTACACATATTACATGTACAAAAAATGTTGTCTATCAAGAAATTCTCGGTTTCATAACCTCTTCATAGGTAATACTGTGTGAATTGTATGGTTTATAAAAAATCATTTTTTATCATGATGTATGTGTTTTACGTGATCCATAAATAATTGAGTTTTGTCTTACTAATGATAATAATACCTGTTATATTAAATCAATTTTAAGGAGTATGTCATTGAGTTGGATCTGAGAGATTTTGTATGGCCTAAATACTTTTGCAATTTTTTCTTTGAACATTTAATAGTAGAATAATAGAAATAGGGCAGTTTAAATTCATAGAAATTTTGTGCAGAAAATGTACGCCCTCTGTTAATGAAGATGGTACTATTTTTAAACCAGTTAAAGTCCTTTATTTGTTGTTGTAGTCAGCGTGGCTGGGAGGGTATTGGGATATTATTGAGAGTGAGAATCGGGAGGGCACCTGATAGAGAATTATAGAGCTATCATCATGTTTATGCAAAAGAAACTGCAAGCAAACCTTCCATACCAAACTCAAAATTTATATTTCTTTGTAATTTAGCTCTATGGACTTCCGTCTCATATGCTATAGTCCATAAACATATAATTCTGTTACTTAGTTTGTTTCCAAAAAAAAAATCTTCAAGAAAATTGTTGCTTAGTAAACCATCTTTATTGTCAGTTATCAGCTGCACTCTCCATCCATTTCATAATACAAAGTGCAAATTAGTTAATTTTCAAATGGAATTTTCTTGGAGCAAACATATTATGTTGGCATATGTTGCCACACAATACTGTGTAGAACTTGTGAAGATTTATCTATAGATTACTATATATACCAATAAGCTTTAATAAATTTATGACAATTGCTAAACATTAGGTGAGATAAGCTCAACTATAGAAATTTGAATTTCTGATCCCTCCAAAGTTCAGTATAAATAGTAGACGCTGCAATTTAACTAAAAGTCTTCCCCTGATCATTTTCCTAACTTTAGTTTTCTATTGGTGCTCGACTTTACATTAAGCTGAATATTACATAATATGCCCTGTTCTTATATATTTGTAGTCCCATGATCAGGAAATACTCTTGGACAAATTGCCGGGGATAAGACTGCAATCTTCAAGGTATCATGCAAGTCACATGTTCTTTGTCAGATTTAGTAACAAGAAGTTTTCATTTCTTCAGTAATTGCTGGATTTTTTGCTCTTCAGTTTGTTTTCTTTCCATTTTCTTCTCTTGTTTCTTCTTGATCCACTCTCTTTCTTCAAATTAGCATACTGTGCCAGCATTTACTGTACCACAACTTCAAGAAACCATGTCTATTCTTGAAGAAAACGCTTCACAGCTGAATGTGAGTTGAAATTGTGTTCTGCGATTCCTTTGAATTGCCTCACAATTGGAATTGTATGATTCAAAACAAGCTTTAGCAACCGAGATTTATCATTCAAAACTTTATGACTATCTATTAATTTGTCTAGCTGATGGTAAGAATGAATTACTTGTACTTAGAGAACGTATAAATTGATTGTCTAGCTGGCTCAAGAGATAAATGTAAAATATGATGTTATAACGTCTAAGACGGAGGAACCTGGCTTTTGTAGAACAGAAACTGTATATTGAATAAGGATAAAGAGGTCATTGAGAAAGCAATTAAAATGAAATTAAATGTGATGTCTTTTTTTGTAATAAACTGTTTAAGATGCCCATCTTAGAGAATGATTATAGACCTGAATTTTTTTACCTTGAAAGAGCATGCGTCCCATGATATTGCTCATAATTGGGCCTGTGAAACAAATACATGCTGATCCATATCTGCTTGCCCTTGGCTAATAAAGTTCTGTAAATATGGTGGAAAAAAACGAATATATATTTAATGATGTTACTTGTACTGCTAACACGTACATCTTCAACTAGCATCCCCGGTAGACCCTATCATTTTCTTTCTTTTCACTCCAAATTAAAGAGAGAAGAAGAAAAAAATAGAACCAATTACTTTATTTCTACTGTTTATTTTTCAGATCCCACGTTTCTCGAATATCCTATTTTGTTATATTATATGAATTTATGAACTAATATGATGGCTTGTCTGTGTAAAGGCATTTGAGAAGTATAGCGTAAAAAATGAGGTTTCAGTTCGCCTATTATTTCCAAAGCATGTCCACTATTTTTTGCCATAAAGTGCACGTGTATGTACTTCAGTTATTTGATCTTCGAATTAGGTTGAATTTGGCCAGGTAATTGATTTAAAGTACAATCTGTTGTGTACTTTTAGTCAGCTTTCTCCCTTAAGGCAGAATGTCTGCTGCTGTTATGACGAAAATGAGGCTGTAATAAAAAGTGAGCTATAGGCTGGACTCACTATTGCCAACATAAATAGTTGGAGAGATGGTTATGTTAAACGACATGAGTAAGGTGTCTTGATCTCATATATGGAGAGAACATAAAATACAATTTCGATAATATCTCACTACATTGATGAACCCAATGCTTTCTTGTCATTGCAAGCAGCAAAACTCTAATTTTGTTCCTGCATTCACTCCAAGAGTATTTGTTCGCCGAGTTGGAATTATGAATAATCCCAAATCGTTCTATTCAATAGCTCGTTCAGTACAGCCACTAGAGATATCAGCAGTGGAAAACATTAACTCATAAAGGAATATCATTTTGTGCATGCTTCTAAATGTTACCTATTGTTTTTTTATTCTATTTGTGAGAGTTAATTGCTGCTTTTATTTGTAGCTTGGAAATGTTTGCTTAGAATAAGTGCTATTTATGAATTCTAATTTTTGATAAGTTGGTATCTGTCTTTTTTTTTTCCCTTTTCCTGGAGACACCCAGCGGAATAGGTCTATGCTAAGGAACCTGTGCTTCCGAAATTCCGCCCCGACGAGGTTGTTCTTTACCTTCATTTTGGATAACAATGCAACGAATTGGTGCATAATGATCTTGTTAGAGCAGTATTTAGGTAAAGCTTCTCAATTTTTCATTCTCATTTCTTAGTTAATAGATTTATCCTTCAAGTAAAAATGATAGTTTTTTCAATATAAAATTACAAGGAAAAAAGTGAAATAAATAATGGAAAAAATAGAATCGAAATTTCCAGAAAAATATTCATTTTTCTGTCTATAAATCAAAACCCGTGAGAAGTGAACGTACAAATCTAAGGGACAAAATTTTCAATTTACTCGTTAGCTCTTTGTCACTGTATACTTATCAAATCAATTCTATCTACACGACTTCTTCTACCAAAAAATACAACAAGAAAGTATGTAGGTTGTCCCAATAGAAAAATAACACGTTGAAATTTTGACTTTTGAAATTTCTGATATTACACTTTTTGTGCTGTCTACATTGGTTTTTTAACCTGCAGCTATTTTCCTGGAATCAGTACTGACTACAAATACTATTTTATTCTATGCCTTACCTTATGTTTATCCTGTATATAATCAAAAAAATCTACACAGACACATTTCCATTTCTATATATATATCTAATCCCACTTTAAACACATAACAATTACCAAAATAGAAACACGGTATGTATACATTTTTGATATTATTACTTCACTTTTTTCATTCTTCACAATTGTTTCTTTCTTTTCTTCATAAATCCAGTGTTCTGAACAAAAATGAAAGGATCTTACAAATTGATTCCAGAAATTAGTCCTGGTCAAAGAAATTGGGAAGCCAAAGTTGTTGTTGCTGAGAAACAATCTCCCAAAGAAGCTCGAAACAGTAATACCAAATATCAAAACATGGTTTTGATGGATTTTGGGGTAAAAACTATCTGGTCAAATTTATATAATATACATCCTTTCTATCTAAACAAATATATTTCAAGTAATATTCTTATACCATTATCTTTGTTATCTGGTATAGGGAAATACAGTCCATGCAACATTGTACGATGGAAATATTCCAGCATTTGAAGATCAGTTGCTACTGAGTAAAACCTACATCATTTCAAATGCCATTGTAAAAGATACAAAATCTGAATATAAAGCTCTCAATGGTGACTTCCAATGGACAATAACAGGAAAGACTCGTATCCAAGAAGTGAAGGAAAACAACTTGGAGTTCCTATTCTCGACATACAGATTTACTAGATTTGATGAGCTCGAAAAATATATGGATTGCAATAGTGACATAAGTATTTCTTCTCATTTCTACCTCAAATTTCCTTTTCTATACCTTATATTATTGTTTCATCTTATTCATATATTATTTATTAATTTTTTTCCTTCTTTCACTTTATATGATTAGGTATACTTGCTGTTGCTATTGATATGCGCCCTAAAAGGCTTATTCAAACAAGAAATGGAACCCAAAGTTATGTGCAAGATCTAATACTAATTGATCAAAACTTCAATTCAATAACTCTAATAATGTGGGATAATTATGTGGAAAAAGAATGCATCCTTCTTGCAGAAAAACTTCCTGCTAAACCTGTTGTCCTAGCCAATCGGCTCAAAGTCTCATCTTTTAATGGTAATCTTATCATTTGTTTATCAATCTATTTTTTCATGTAATAAATTAATTTAAATCTATACAATATTGCAGGCCTTACCTTGTCAACAAAAATAAATAGCACTTTTTTTATAGATGCTCCATTTCAGAAAGTTGCAGAACTCAGAGCATGGTACAACTATGAAATTATATTTCATATTATTTATATATTATTATCTTTCATCTATTCATTTTTCAATTCATATAACTGTAGGGTCGATACACACATTGAAGAACTTAATGAATTTACATTAGATAAATCATGCTGTGTAGTTACACCAACAAAGTTGACTCCCCCAGCTGAAAAGAAACTCACTGAAATCCAAAATATGAAAGGTCGATTATTAGGAGTAAGTCTTTTAAATTTTATACATCCTTTTTCTTTATACATTTATATATTTCCTATATTCATGATCAGTGTTTTGTTTAAATAGCGCAAGTACTTTTGGGTTAGAGCGAAGCCAATGCTTGTAGCAAGAACACAGCCTTGCTGGTATATGTCTTGTGTAAATTGCAACAAAGTTACTCATGCAAATTTCGGAGATACTTTTGCCTGCATTTACTGCAAGTATCCTTCATCAAGAGCTGTCCCTAGGTAATGTTAATAGTATATATATGCACTGGTACTATATGGTATACTTTATTATTTTTCTGTGATTTATTTAGATCTTGCAATAATGAATAATAACAAATCTATTCTCCATCATTATAGGGCAACTATCTATGTTCAGTTAGAGGATTCTACTGGAATATTAAATGCAAGCGCAATTGGAAGCCCTGCTGAAATATTGTTGAAATCTAATGCTGAAAGTTTGATGAATAGCTCAAAATCGGTACACTATCGATTATTTTTTCCAACCTACTGTTTTAAATATTACTTATCATAAAACTAATATAACACTTGCAGGGAACTATTGTAAATATTGAAGAATCAATGAATTCTGAAGAGCAGATATTTTACATAAAGGTTACACAGATAGAGCCAAATACTGCTGAATACAAGTATGAAGTTGTGTTTGTCCTGGATCCATCCTCCAGTGTTCCTGAGACTTCAGAAGGAATAAGTACAATTGAAAAGGAAAACAATGTTGCATGCCTTCTTGACAAAAGCAATTCTGACAATGAAAATGTATCTCCACCAGCGAAACGATCTCTTTTTCATCCTTCAACTGAACCAATAATTTCCATCATAAATCCGGTAGCTAAATATTCAGAGACAGAAAAGCTTGTTTCAACTAATGCTGCTGTACCTAAGCATCCAGAAAAAAGAAAGCTTGAGTAATTATAGTTGGTTACATGCGTTAGTCAACCTACAAGCTTTGCTCCATGTTTTGCTATCTCCATCTCACTGGTTTCAACCACCTTTTGTTTTTTTTGTAGCATCAATGGTATAAAACCACTAGCTTTTGAACATGTAGTTTTGTGTTTCTGTACTGGTGAAACATTTGTTAGAAGGAAAACCCAATCTACAAAGGGTGTAAACATGTTATGATGCTTTCAGTTGTGAATAACAGGATGGAGTGTAAAAGGCTTTTGCAATGTATAAAATGACTTAACTCTTTGGATATTATTTTGTTTCCTTATTTCATATACTTTCTTTCTATTTATTCTAGAAGCTTTAAATTAATAAAATCGTTAAACATTCATGGCTTACAGAAAGGCATGCTTCAATGCAAAAACAACATTTAAATTTCAATTCATCAAAGAAAAGTAGAAGATTTCACTTCAGCTCTCATTTGACTCCTTAACCTTGATAGGAAGATGGCTTATTCAATAATTCGAACATAAGGGTAAGAAACTTTGGATGAACTAATGCAAATGGGTGTAAGCTTCGCTGCTCGGAAACACCCATGCAAAGTTTCTTGACTCCGCACAATCCGGAGTCATCTCCGGATTGTGCGGAGAGATAACTCCGGATTGTGCGGAGTTCCTCGACTCCGGACAATCCGGAGTCATCTCCGGATTGTGCGGAGTTCCTAGACTCCAGACAATCCGGAGTCATCTCCGGATAGTGCGGAGTTTCTCCACTCCGCACAATCCGAAGAAATGACTCCGGATTGTGCGGAGGTAATATATAGAGTTATGCTTATTTTATTTTTCTTTTCTACTAATGTAATTGAATTTATTATTTAAAAATTATAAAATACCTTCGTATTCCTCAATTATATTTACTCAATAAAAAAATATTTCAATAATAACTACATTATAAATATTTTAAAATACCCCTTCATTTCCTACTTCACATATTTGCCTGAGAATCCCTGTGTTTCGCTCTTTCTCTCTGCAAAAGCCTTCAAAAACCCGCAAAAGCCCCTTGATTGCCTACTCCTTCATTCTCCACTCGGGCGACATTTCTTACTTCTTCACCCTCAGAAGCCCGTGTTTCACTTTTGGAAAACTAAAAATTGTTGCTTGGCCTGTGTTTTACTGTCTGCAAAAGCAAGAGTGTCAAAGCAACTCTCAAGGTTTGTCTATTTTCTTTTAGGTTGGGTGTAAGCTATTTTCAGTGTTACTGTCTTTTTCCTGAATTGAGTGGGTAATTTTCGCTTAGGGTTGTGGGAAATTTGAATTGGTGATGAAAGGGCTTGAATTTTTATGCCATTGAGAATTTTAGGGCAAAGTAATTCCTGAGTTAATTGGACAATTTTCGTTAATTGGGTTGGTAATTTCCGTTTAGGGTTGTAGAAAATTTGACTTGTGAAGCTCAGTTGGTAATTTCCCTCGTGCTAACATCATAATGATGCACCATTAGAGACTATTCTCTATCACTATAATCTAAATCTGCATAATTGAACTCAAATTCATTACGCCCAACTGTAAATTTCTTGTGTTGTTCAATTTACTTATTTAAAGTTCTATAAATGTAGTTGAGGTTTATATTGATCTATGAATTTCAATTGTATTAATCTGTATTTTCCATAAAGTACTGACTATGCATATAATAAATTGAGTTTCAATATAGTTTCATATGGTAATTTACGATCTGTTCAAATCAGTTTCTTATAGTAAATTGAGATTTATTTACTGAGATGGACATTTTTTTCATTGCTAACCCTTTAGATCTTTTTCGCAAAATTTGTCACTCAAGAGAGGAAATGTCAAGTGGTGAAACAAGAAATATTTTAAGAATAATTAATGGTTTTTTTTTAATTTGGAATATTTATTTCTTGAAGAATATGTGTTTAAAAACAAACTTTTGTTTTATGTCAACATCTTTTATTGTGTTAGTTGAAATTAATTTTTTTTTTAAAAAATGATCCAAATGCTTTTTTTAGACTTCACTTACTGACTGGAAAATATTCCAAATTCAACATCAATATAAGCATGTAAAACAGCTCATCCAAGTACTGAGACATATTTTTTTCATTTGATGTCATTTAAATTTCTCAAATGATTTTTAATGCAAATTGATATATCACTAGGACTATGGATAATATATACAGTTTCATTTTAGTCTCAATTTATAGTATTTGACTTTTGTACAAAAACAGTTATACATTTTCAATAACTACATTTTATTGATAACCTCTACAGATGTCTTTGGAATATATCATATCTCCAGATCAATGGTTCTCTGCTACAATTACTCAGTATTCAAACCACGAATATGTTAAAGATTTTATAGAATGTATCACTGCTGATCAACAATCAGATTTAATGTGCACTAATTTTTTTGGATTCATATATGGGTTTATTCATAGAGCAGAAGATGACCAACAATTTAGCAGCAAATTGATTCATGAATTTATAATGAGGATCGTGAATTCAGGAAAAAACAATGAGATATGGATAAAATTAGACAACTCTTTTGCACGTTTTGGAATGCAAGAATTTGGTCTTATTACCGGTTTACCATGTCATGAAGCAACTGTAAATCTCAACTTCGACAATAATAGACTTCGAAACCAGTACTTCAATGGTACAAAAAGAATCACCATGCGAATGCTTTCTGAAGTGTTTCATCTATGTGATGATGAAGAAGATAAATTCAAACTTGGACTGGTAATGTTTGTAGAATGTGTTCTAAAACCTACTGGAAGACTAATTGACTACAGAACTCTAGGCATGGTTGAACATCTTGAACATTTCCTTCAGTACCCATGGGGGCGAAAATCATATTTTGCTTTGTTAAACTCTTTACAACATTCACAGCTAGAAAGAATACACAAAATGCAAGAACAAGGCCGAAATGAATGTAAATATTCATTAAATGGATATCCCCTTGCATTCCAGGTAATTTTCTTGTATCTTTTTAATTTATCCTTTAATTTATTTATAGATAAATATGTAACGTTTCAAATATGTATTCACTTACAGTATTGGATTTATGAAGCATTTCCCCAAATCGGACAAAAGTTTGGTCGCCGTAGAAATAAAACAGAAAAAGCCCAAGAATGCACAAATGGAAACCAAATAAAATATTGACAGAGCAAGTAGTTCAACAGTATTTGACTACTCAACAGGTAAGTAAATTATCTAACTAAACTCTTATCTGATATTGTATATTATGTATCTAATTAAATTCTTCATACTATTACTAAAAATTTAAACCAAAATATTTATATAGTTGAATACAATTACAGATCAATGTGCTTCCAATATTGGCACCTACTGAAGACGAATTGGAAACATTGTGGTATAGAACTATTTCACTACCTCAAGACAATTACCACAACGTATTAGATCGTATTGTTAACAGAGAACTAAACAACAACCCAGAGGTAACTCCAGAAGTAACTCCAGAAGCTGAAGATGACACTACTAACTTCCCAAATCATCCTGATATTCCAACAATCCATCCTACATTTGAACCAGGTCCAAGTTCTTCTTCTACTAACTATATAACTAGAGAAGAAATGGAACAAATGATGAATACATACAAGGAAGATATAGTGTCAGATATATGCAATAGACAAAACAACCGCTATGAAGCAATTATACAAAATCAAAAGGACCTATTTGAACAACATCAAAAATGGCATGAAGACAAGTATCAACATCTCTCTGAACAACAAACACATTCACAACAACAACACTACGAAAGAATACAGACTAACATGGAACAATATTTCGATACTGGCTTCACATCAATTAAATCTTTCATTAGAGAAGAAAATAGCAACATTCTGAGTAAACTATCTGAGTGGCAATCCAGCAGCCCTTCTTTCCATGAAAATATTCCAATCCAAAAAATTCCAGTACATAGTGTACAACCACAACATACTTCAACATCTCAACAATCCTTTCAACTTGAAAATCTATCTCCTACCACTAGAAGAAACCCAAGAAGAGGCAAACAGAAAACCACAGAACCTCCTCGCTATCCCTTAGAAGACTATCATATGGACGACTATAGAATACTCAGAGATTGGATACCACGTCATACATCCGAGTAAGAAATTAATTATTACTATATCAACATCATTCTTATGCTTTACACTTAATTTATTTCATCCTCATTGAAATTATATTATGCAGTGCAATTTGGGAAGTTGGAAACAGTAACATGTATACAAGAGAGACATTGAAAAATTTGATGGATCAAACAAAAGATATCAGTATTGCGGTTAGTCAAAGACAATTTAATATATTTTTTTCCATATTAAACGCATCTAACTTACATTTATTTATTGTATTAGATTGTCGATATGGAACTGAAATTACTCAGACAATTAATCAATGATGGTTGCACCCTCGTCTCTAAAGAATATGCAATCATGGACTTTGAATTTGCAGCAGAATGTGTTCGTCATCGTGTATGGGCAGTAAATCCACAACGTGTTGAACCTTTGACCTTGACTCGCTTTAATGAATATCTAAATGGCAACCTGCCAACTGCTGGTCGTCCATGGACACAATGCAACTATATATTGATTCCATTTTCCCATTCAGCTAATACTTGGTATCTCTATGTTGTTAATCTACGCGAATGGAAATTCCAAATCTATGATTGTAGCAACAATGAGCATACAGACCATGAAATGTTAGCAGATGCACATATAGTATATACTTATGTTGATGCATTATTATCCACTCCAACATTTCTCTCTGCTCGACGGGATCTCAGCATCCGCGGCCCAAAAAACCTCAAATTTGACATCATACCTTATTTATCTTGTGCCAACAATGGGTAAATACTCAAATACTATTCACAATCATCCTATTTCATTTAATTGCGCATTTCTAATACTATTTTAATCTAACAAAATATTTTTTTTTTGCAGACCAAATTGCATACTATTCATACTCAAATTCATAGAATGTTTCATTTTGAGCTATCCGTTAGAAACAGTCGACACAGAGAGAATAACCATATACAGACGGAAACTTGCAACTGATATTTGTTTTAATAAGTATTTCTTACACCCTCAATCATCATAATGTATCATTTTTTTCTCTCACAAAAAAAAAAATCATCCAAACAAAATCCCACACCCAGACAAAATCCAACTATACACAAAAGAAAAACCAAAAGATAATTCCAGTTAACTGATTGATGGTATGTGATTCTCTTACCTAAGTTTTTTTTATTATGTTATTTTGTTTTTATTTATTATCATTTTATGTTGTTCCTAACATCAGGAAATTATAGATCTTTTCTTATTTATGTTACAAAATTTGTACCTCTTATAACTTCATTTGATTGGAAAATTCATTTACACCTATTTCTACCTTCTCACTCTTTTCTTTAGGTCTTGGTGTATTATATATGTGGGTATCAATTTATGACAACATAAATATATGACATCATGCAGAATAGATTGTTTATAATTTCTCTCTTTTAAGCTACTGAACATGTATTTATTATCCAATAGTATGAAGTTTCCAAATATGAAATTAAGTTCAGCTCTGTAAATGGCTTGGTTACCAAGTATTACTATTTATTGAATTATCGTTAATGCCTCACAGTCCTAATACTCATCATGCCGCCCCCACTAGATGACCCCACTAAACTGGTTCAACATGAAGTCCTATATAATTTTCTCAACATAGCTTTGTAAATCATTTCCATCTGCATTCATAGAAAAAATTAGTTGTCACATAATAACATTTGAGAAATTTACAAAATGCATATAAGCCCCATTTAAAGTTTGCTATGAGTTGTTACCTAATTCAAAACAACAACTAAACTAATGCTATGGCATAGTATTTGAAGAACCCAAGAAAAGAATTTGAAGAGTATTTCCTCCAAACAAACCATGATAACGTAATGGAGCAGGGGAATAGGGTTAGAGCGATGCAGCTGATCTGGGCCTGGAGCAAGTCTGAGGATCTCATGTACTTGACCGCATTTCATCAGACTTGTTTGGTCAGTGGCACTCTCTCTTCTTTAATTGTATACATCACTGTCATGATTCCACTAAAGTACGAGTAAAGATTTCTCTCTGTGATTAAAATTTATACACTTGTATATATATTTTGAACATTGATTTTCATGATTGGGCTACAACATTAACAATTGCTTCCATAACCCAATAAACCAAGCAATCTAAAAGCTTTTATTAGATAAGGGGAAATTCATTATTCTATAATTATATTAGGAATGAAATACCAAACGATGAATTTTGCAATTTTGTGTTTGTATAATATTTGAAGGAGCTATTTGGTTAATGATTAACCAAACAAAAAGAACTCGAAGTTATGAAAATTCTCTGTTCATGTCTATTGTTAGACTTATACATTCACTAATCCTGTATTCATATGGATTCCTATTTTCTGATGTTATTTTCTTGGACTTCTAATTTTCTGATAATTAGGGAAAATTACTATATGAATGAACTATTTGCAGAATACTTATTCCTTTTGTTTGTTTATATCTATCGAGTACCTTTTTTTCCTTTTTCTAAAATGTGTTCGAGAGCTCACATGGGCTGGTTGACTGTATATTTTATGGTTTTAGATTATCGTTTTGTCGGTCTCGTTACTTAATCAAGTAGAAATCCAAGTGGACATAACTACTGATTATTTGGTTTTACATTAGATCATGTAAACCAGCTGAATCATTCGTTTTTCTTGCTACATTACAAGAGGTTTTGATTTGTTTGGGGCAAGTTGATAAAGTGAAAAGCGAGGACATGGTTTGCTTGATAAAGAAAAACTTCTTCATATGTATTAATTGGATGTAAAGATATTAAGAGATATACATACCATGAATTAAAGATTTATAGTATTTTTGTGATGTCATTCTGAAAAGAAATATACGCATCTAGCCTTTTATTCTCTGGTTAGATCCCAATTGTTTTGGAAAATTTAACTCTATTTCATGTTTAACACGTGCACACATTTTAAGGGTCAAATCTTTTTCTGATAAGTATTGATTCTGTACTTATCTTCTATGCGTGTGGCTGTCCTATAGCCCAAAATATCTACTTATTGTCTTTTACCCATTCCCCCATATGTTTATTGGAATTTGTTCAGAAGCTTGCACATTCAATCTACTGACTGCATTGCTTAATTTACCCTCTCTTAAAACTTTGATGATCTTGATAGTAAGGCAAAAATATGTATTTTATCTATATATCTATATTTGACTTTTCTTAATTATAGAATTAGTTTATTAGTTTCATTTCTCTTATAATTTCTTACTTTTGCATAGTGTGAGATGACGGGTTATGATTAATGTTAGTGATGAGGCTACTCACGTTGTGCCTGTTGCAGAGGGCTATGTCATTGGAAGCAACATTAAGTCGATTCCTATTGCTGGAAATGATATCACTAACTTTATCCAAAAGCTCATGCAAGTATGTTTTGTTGAATTTTTATTTTCTCAAGTTCATAATAAACAATCTGATGTATCCAATGTTTATCTTGAAGAATTTTATTACTGATCTTACACAAGGAAACATTCTTCACTATTGAGCCTCACATTCTTTCTTTTCCTTATAGTTAAAATTTACACTTATAACTACTCTTGTAACATCTCACATGTTTTGAGAGACATAAGTGCGGCGAAATGCGTAAAAAAACCAATAGCTTGTACACTCTGCACTAAGAGACAAAAGCTATGGTTTTACCTTGCCGTTTCATTTTTTCAATTTTAGTCTTATATCTGAAAAATGTCCAAATTTAAAATTAATGGGGTTGCCTCACCAGTATCAGATGGAAATGGGTGTTTGGCTGGAGCCGATGTTACTAACTTCTTTGCCATGTCCAACATGTCTTGTCAAGATCTCAAGCTCAAGCACGTTCTGTAGTTTGTATTTCATTTTGTTAATTCAGAATGAATAAGTTTTAGCCTCAAATGCTCTCTTGTTAACATTATCGATCACAAATTAACTATTGATACTTTTAAGTTTCAACGTAGTTTAAAAATTACCAATGTAAAATGAAATATGAAGTGGAGCTTTAAATATGATGTCCTTGAGATGCTGTCAGTAGAATTTCAAAGTGATCGTATGATTTTTCGAAATTCTTGAATTTTGAATTGAAAATCTATGAATTAAACACACAAAATTATATTTTTTAATAACCGAACATACATTTCTAGAGAATAAGCAGTAATTTTATTGATAGTAAATTTTAAAATTATCCAAACATGTCTTATCTTTATATTATTTTTGATTAATTTACTCATAGATAGCAGGAAGTTGAAGGGCTGCAAGCAGACAGAAATGTCGTTGCAAACAGGATGAAGGGAAAACTGGAACCCTCTGAGCGTCAAAAACTCATAGAAGAAGGTATTGCATTTCTATAGTATATTGATTTCAATCATCTTATTTGCTAATTTTAATTATGTTTCATCCAGGTAAAATTCTCAAGGAAAGGCTTATTACCCTGGAAGGAGATCTTCTCAAACTCACTGATGAACTTTAGCAGGAAGCACAATGTGTACCAAAGATGTTCCAGTAGGAGGAGAAGACTGTTCTACTATAAGAAAAATGGTATATACTTTTTCTTGCTCCAATATCTTCCTAGACATGAACTGCTTCACTTTCCTCCTACTCCCCTTCTCTCTGACCTTTCAATTTACTTTTGTAGGTTGGTAAACCTCGTGAATTTAGCTTCTCTGTGAAGGATCACGTGCAGCTTGGAAAAGATTTAAACATATTTGATTTTGATGCTGCTGCTGCTGAGGTAATGTTTCTGACCGTAAGGTATTCAGTCATCCATTACCTAACCGTGAGGATTTTATTCCATGCCATTCTTCCAGTTACTTGAAATGACAATCTTTAAGTAAAAATGAGAATTAAAATTCCTAGAAGTCAAGTAAACTCTACATTTATTTTGACAAGGAAAACAAATAGCCTTTAGATTCTCTGAGTCACAATCCCCTAACATAATTAATAAAAATAATAAACATGGATGATTTAAACTTGATTTGGATTACGAGGCTGAGAAGATAGTTGAGAAGCTCAAAGAAGTTGGTGCTATTGTAGTATTGGAATGAAAGAATGTTTCCTTGTTTTGGTAATGTAGAATTACATGAATTTTCATTGGTAAATGATAAATGTTTTTTTAGTGTTCATTGTTGATTTTCTATTATATTGCATTTTTCTGATCAAGCGATAAGGAAGGTAGGAAAATAGATTATGTTGAACTTTTATGGAAAAAATTGGAAGAACTTTCATTAGTTAAAGTCATTCCCAAACAAATTGTTTTTGCTACAAAGACTTTAGTTTTAAGATTGATCTCTCAAGAATTAGATGATAACCTTCAATAAGTTAGTACAAGACATTACTAATACCAATGATAAGGTGTTTAAGAAGTATAAAGCAGTTGTACTTTTGAATGCCATTTCTAAGGCCTACAGAGACGTCAAGATTGGTATTAAACATAGCAGGCACACTCTAGCCCTTGATTTTGTCATTAATTCTTTAATTAGTAAAGAATAAGAACTTAAATTTGAGAAGCATGAAAATGATTCTAAGAGCTTGTATGTGAGAGGTACATCACTGAAATCCAGCCACTATATTTTCCTTTCTTTTGCACTTAAGAATAGGATGAGCAACAGAGTCTAAGGAGCCAAATGAGTATCTTGGATGCAGAGATGCTTGAATGGCAAGATTACAAAGCTATGTATTTTACTCAATGTGTATGTCATCTGCTCTCCTCGTCTCTGCGGCATAATTGTAGCCTCTTACTCCAAAGCATAAATTTTCTTATTTATGCACTGAACTGTTTAAGCAATGTTCAAACAATCATAATTGAAAAGGTGATACCATCATTCAAGAATTGTCCAGAACTCAAGACCATTTTTAAACTACATTCTAAACCTTCGACTAGGGACTTGTTAAATCTTGAATCGGTAAGTGATGTATAGCACAACTTTTTTGTTAATTTGTGCCATTCCACCAGAATTTTCTCTGCAAATCTTGAATTGCATTAGAAGTTGGAGCATGCAACCATATTTTTTGCTATTCGAGTGTCATGCAATTTTTTTTTCTTAAATCTTTATTCTTTGTGATTCACCAACGTTCATTTGTTTCAGCTTGTTCATGATGGTTGTAAGCAAGATTGTAATCTTAATGCATAAATTCTTATACTTATTTGGGCATTTTCCTTTGTTTGTCTTTCTTTTTATAGATTTAAGTTATGAATTTGATTTTATTAGTTGAATCATACTCTCCATAGATTCATGTGAATTGATTCTTGGTTATAGGGGACTCTATTGCAAAGAGGATGATAACATCTCAATCTGAAGTTATGTCAGAAAATAGGACTACAACCATCAACCATGGTAAATGATACCCTATCTAGAACCAAGGTAATGGTTTGAAAAACTATTTTGTCCTCTTCTTCTCTCCTAACAATATAAAATGGAGGCGGTTTGGAGCTTCATCACGAACTTGAATCGAGTGGGTAAGGTGATAAAGCTCGCTGCCTACAACTGCTGAACTGGATGTCGACAGGCTAAAAGTTTGAACAACAAAGATCTGTGCAACAGATACAATAGTGGAAGACAATATATGAAAATCTGCATCAATTCTGTGTGAATGAGCTTTTAGATGGTAGTCATATTCAAAGTACCAATGGTTGACATGTAAATTGGACAAACGACTTCTGAAGATTTTAGGTATACTATCTTTTACATATTGTCTTTATTGTGTTCACTATGAGTTTATATTTCTTGATTTTTTTGTTTATGGGCATGATTATATATGGAGCCCCAAATTTGCCAAATGGCTTTTTTGAATTATTGTTGTTGGCCTACTATCTCTATGGCGATCTGTGTTTTCCTGAGTTGTATTTTTTGTGATGTCAGACCATTAGCTTGTGAGCTTTAATTGTTGCTCGCATTTTGTATCTGATCCATTCTTATTTCTGAGGATTGTTGTCAAAAACTTTTGAGAGTCACTGTAGACACTCATTATTCAGTCTGCTTTTACCTTCTTGATTTGGAATTGGAGTCCCCTCAGCCTTCACTATCAAGAAGATACTACAAGAATGCATTTTTCATTTTATTCCTACATAATCATTAAACAAGATTTTTGAACTAGACGTTTGTGATACCACTCAATGGTAAATTGTATGAAGTGCTCTGTGGAACATTTGATTTGGGAAATAATGTTGGTGCTTTTAGTATCCGACTTTTGCAGAGCATAAATAGGAAAAATAATTGTGTTATATGGCAATCAAATGTTGTTTGAAGCTTTTTCAGAGAACTTTTTTGTTTCAATATATAGAGTGATTGATGATTTGATTTGATGTTATTTTTGGCTTGATCCAAGACTAGATTTGATTTTTCTGCAGCCTTGACATTCCTTTTTCAAATATTTTAAATTATACTGTAAAGAAGATTAAATGACAAAATAATCAATTCATACAAATACTTGTGATTTATACTCATACAAACATTACCTTATAGTGAAAAAATATCTTAAAATCACTCTACGCTATTAAATACTCAATTAAACTATAGCACGTGCATCGCACGTGCATGCACTACTATATATATAAAAGTAAGCTTAAAAAGTAAAGTTACTTCAAGTTGGAATAACTTACTTTTCTTAATTTAAGTAAAAAAGAAAAAGAAACTCTTACCTACTTATTTATTAAATGTGATGCATCAAAAAAATCTTATTTATAAAATTAATTTATTTATTTAAAAGTAAATTTAAGTATTGTTTGTTGGGAATTGAGACCAGACAATAGGTGTGATGATTGAGTATGATTTTTCAAGTGCAATGAAAGCATGTAGAGTCATGACGTTGTTCCAAATCACCAGATCATGTTCCAATATAAAGAGTGTGATCCAATGATCCAAATGAATTTGTACCAAAAATAAAATAAAATGTAAAGGCACATTGAAATCTATAAGTAGATCCTTTTAATTCCAGTTTCATTACTTTAAATCAAATCCAAAATAACTGAATCTTAAATTACAATTCTCGCCTAAAATTGTGTCAAAATAATTTTCAATTTTTTTTAATTAGTTTTAGTTTTCGATATCATCCCGCCAAGAAGAGTACAGTCAAGCTTCAGTTCACCCACCAAAATTATTGTGTTACATTAATTTTATAAAGATTATTTTATTTCGAGAGATAGACGTCCATAAAATCTAATAGCAAGTGCACGTGATGAAATTTGCCTTAAAAAAATTTATAACCACACACACACACACACATATATATATATATATATATATGACTGATAATTCTGTTACCAGATTAATAAGTCCAATAGATCTTAAACAAAAAAGTCCAATTAATTTTGAAGATTCATCCCAATTCTCACAAGATCCAGATCAATTGACCCAAACAGATATAAAAAAGATTCAAGAAATGTTCGAAAAGATTGAAGAACTTCAGCAACAAGTTAAACAAAGTTCTTCAAGAAAAAAGAAAATTCAAATTAAAAAGAACAAAGGAAAGAAGAAAGTTGAGATCAAAGATGATAATTCAGAAGAATACAATAATCCAGATGAAAGAACGGATGGAGGAGAATCATTAGACAGCATTGGCAGACACAATTATGAGACCAGATAAAGAATAAGACACTTGCCAAAAAATCTCCATTATTAACAAAAGATTTTTGAAGATCAAACGGAAGCTGTAAAGACTTATCAAATCCGTTTATGGTTCTGGGCTTACCAAAAGCTAATACTAGGGGCATTCTTTATTCCAAAAGGCATTACTAGCCATTCAAAATGTCCTTCTGGAGAAGTAAAGGCTGTCCATTCTATAGAATCAGGGTGCATTTTAAATTTATGCATTTAGGATTAATTGTCATAGGAATTAAAGGATTAATGAGAAAAAATTTAGGTGGTAAAGTTTTATTAACCATTTATGATGAAAGAATTCAAAATATAGAGAAAAGTATGATAGCTAGTACAGAAATAGACATGAATAATAATCATGGTATTATATATTGTAATCCAGATTTTTTATTAACAATAAAAGATTTTTCAGAAAAAATTAAGATTGGTATTCAGACACATGGATATGAAGATGTAAATTCAGGAGAAAATTTATTATTAAGTATTGGATTTTTAGGAAGATGTAGTAATAATTCCCAAACAAGATATAAGGTTTATATAGATAAAGTAGTAAATCTAATGAGTAGTAAAGGTATTAAAATGATTAAACCTAAGACTTATGATGCTGAATTATTAGCAGGATTAGAATGGGATTTAGACAAATTTTTAGAAACTCAAGAACAAATATTAACTCCTCAAGAAGCTATTACTTATAAAGATTTATATGGAAGAACTAGTTTAAGATTTGGTAATTATAGTAATATAAATAGAAATGATAATTCTGAAACAGAATCCAATACTAATGAAGAAAAGCAAGAACAAGAACAAGACCCTTTTCTTAATACAGTAGAAACAGAAATAGAAAGAGACTTAGATTTATTTATTGAATTAGATATAATAGAAAATACATTTTTTGAAGATATATTTTCAGATAATACAACTTTTAGTTTAGATTCTTATTATTATTCAGATTAAACTGGATTTATTAACAAGAGACTTTAATAAAATAAGTACAGATCTTACAAATTTAAGTAAAAGAGTTATTAATATTGAAAAAGATATTGTAAAAATTAAAGAAAATTTAGATTTTATTAAAGAACAGAATATAGAAATAATAAATAAGATAAATAGAACTGAGGAAAAAGAAAAATTTCCAGATCTTAGAACTAGAGAAGCTATAGAAAATATAAACAAAAAATTAAGTAATATAGAAAATAAACCAATTCAAGATTTAAATAGTATTACAAATAGTTTAGATAAATTAAGTTTAAAAAATACAGGAAAAGAAAAAATAACTAGAAAATTATCTACTACATTTTATAAAAATGAATAATTTGAATTTTCCTGGAAGATCAAGAACTATTAGAGAACAAGGACCATCTTCAGAACCTTTTAATAATAGTAGACATAGTACTTCTAGTATAAGTACAAATATCATAGAAAGAATTTTAAGAAGACAACCACAGTATAATCAGAATTACCAGAAAAATATATTATAAAATCAAAAGAACCTATAGAAGCCCAACAAATGGATGAGAATTTTTATAGTTATCAAGATATTTTAACTACATTTTGTGAGTCTCGAATTTCCTATTTTGCATGCAAGTGTTTAACTTTTCATAATCAATTAAGATAGTTGTCCAGATATAAAAACAAGAGGGAGAAAAACAGGGTGCTGTGGCATGTATTAACTGGAAGTTTTTTTTTTTAAACCGCTCAATTGGTCGTCGACACGTGGCAGCCCTATTTTTGAATATGCTCCTGTAGCATGATTCTTTCATAATATAAGTTTACCAACCACTACTTGATTAGTAATACAAATGTTAGTTTAAAGTAAATGCATCGGACCTTGATGCATGCTGCTGTCCTATGTCAAAAGCATGCTAAGACTATTTGATACGAACGGGGAACATCGGAGGTAAATTAGTATTTTGAACAAGATTATTTGACTACAATGTTAGTGTTGATTATTCTACGTTAGTATCAGATATTAAGCATTCTAGTTAATTTACATAAGAACTTTTGGCGTTGTTAATGTTGAATTGTGTCTCATATTCGTTGTTAAAGAAGGCTTCAATGAAAAATTTAGCCAATGACCATCGACTAAACCACGAATTTCGACATAATTAACGAAATGATAAAAATGAAGTTGTTGAATAATAGGAAAAATGATACAATTATAGATGCTGAAAACTTAATTGATAAAAAGGTTATGCCTGAGCGCTCGCCCAATAGGGGGTCACCACTTATCAATTCGATCAAAAATTATGTAACATGTCCTTGATATATCACTCCTATATTAAAAGAGGGAACCTTGGATTCACTGTTCATTTTTGTCACATGAGTTTTCACATTTGCCTTGCTTCAATCCGATTTTGCTACAGTGAGATAGCCTCTTTAGTTGACTAATTGGTATATCAATTTCAGCCGACATATTAAATATCTCCATATATATATTACATAATGCTTAAGCGATAACCATAAACAAAAATTTCATCTTCTCTTCCTGTTTCAAACGTATTTCACTATCATCATCCATATTAAGGTTGTATATCGTTGTCTGTAATCTTTGTATTCATATTCTTTTTTATAATCTTTGTATTGTTATTGTTTTTTGTTGTTTATATTTGGTAAAAAAACAATAAATTTAAGGTTCTATATGGCTATGCTGTGATTGCTCCTTAATGTTTCTATTTGTTTCTATTCATAAAAGATGTGTGATAGTTTTTGGTTGTTTGTATTTTTGTTCATGGGAAATATAGATGTGAGGAGAGAAATTTTTGTGTGAAAAGAGGTTGAATTTTTGAAAATCATGTTCAGTTCATACCGTGTGTAGAAGAAGCCATAAAATCACTCCTAGAGGATATAGAAGAAGGTGTGAAAATGTCTGTAAGCAACATATTTTTACTAATACGGGAGATGTGGGACACGGTGCGTGGTTCGCGTTCCGAATTTTGCGGCCGTGTGGAGCTGGTGCGCCGAATTCTTCGAAGTCGAGCTAAACGAGGACACCGAATTCTTCGGTCATGTCGAGTTCGTGTTCCGAATTTTGCGGCGAATTATTCGGACACAATGCGTCGGTATCTCCGAATTATTCGGAGACACCGCGCACAGGGTGTGTCTGAATATTCGGCCACATTGCGTTGGTGTCTCCGAATAATTCGGACATACCGTGCTTAACGCGGGCACCGAATTATTCGGCGTCGTGCCCCGAATTTTGCGGCGACGAATTCCCTAGATTTTTTTTAATCTTTCTGCAATCCTTTAAGATGAATATATATTGGAATTTTGTGCAACTTCCAGCTTGTGGAAAATTTGGTCATAATACATTTACCGCCGAATTATTCGGAGAGTGTGTCCGTATAATTCGGAGACATCGCGTGTACGGTGCCTCCGAATTATTCGGACACATTGCGTTGGTGTCTCCGAATAATTCGGAGATACTGTGCTCAACGCAGGCACTTTGTTCTCGTGTCCCGAATTTTGCGGCGATGAATTTTGCATATTTTTTTTCCTTTCTGCAGCCTTTGTTATGGCGATGAATTTCTATAGCTGTGAAAATGCTTCAAGGGCTTGTGTTGCTGCTAAGATGATGTGTCTCACCATGCTGGAGCAATAACAGACTAATTTATTACTAATTAGGATGGAAATTGTACTACATGTTGCTTTACGTAATAAAACTGAAACTATGATTTCTAATCTGTATTGATTCCTTGGAAGACTTTATTAGTTTTGCCAAAATAAAAATAAAAACACATGATTCAATTTATTTAAAATTTTATCATTTCGTCAATAATTTTTGTAACAATTGTATTATTGTAGTAAATTATGTTTACATGTTATGTTGTGTTGTCAATAAATAAGTAGTGTGATATTAAATATCTTTAAATGCAAAAAAAATTATCACAAATAAGTAATATGTATATATTTTGAGTGTGTGTGAACAAAATATAGGAAGAAGGTGCCTCTAACCTATTGTGTAAGTTGGAGAGTGAGTTCTGGTAAAAAAGAAGGATTGTTGCTGCAGATGAAAATAAGGATTCAAACATCCGTCCTACATTATAAGTCTTTCTACTTCACTTTATTATGTATTCACTTTTCTTTGTGTACGAGTACTTTAGTTTCAAAAGCTTATATATGTACTCTTGGGTTGAATTGTTGTTACATAGAGTATATCTTCATGTCTTGTTTCAATCAATTTGTCTAATTTCGACAAAATTCATACAGCCAAAGTTAACCTATAATAATAACTTGCACAGTTACACTGTAAAAAATATTGGACCACATTTTCATACCACCATTGATTTTTTTGTGGAAACGAGAGTTAGTTGTATTGAATTATTTTTACAAATCCATTATTTTTATGTCTCTTGTATTTGGTAATGATTTGAAGGTTATATTCAATACACTTTTTCGTCTTAGTATGAACTTTTAGGTCGCAATTACTACAAGGTTCTTTCTAGAAAGTTTATGTGGAATTATTCATCCTACATAGGTATATCTGTTGATTTCATATATTACATTTTATTTTGTAACGTTTCATTGAAAATTAAAGGGTGTTTTATAACCAGAGAATTTATTGTTGGATGCCAATGAAGTTCTTGAAGTTTCACACTTCAGATTCAATGATCTACCTCAGCAAATTCAAGTTAGTAGACGATTCGTTGTACCACATGAAAAACATGTCATTATTTTGTACTCCCCATTCTGTTTTTGTTTCCTGTTTGGCGCATAAGGACATTAATACTTTTCTATAGAAGCATTACAAGTTATTTTGTAGGTTCTATGCATTACATCATAGAACAAAAAAGTAGTGAGAAAAATGAAAGTAAATAAAATAGGACGAACTTGCACTGCAGTTTATTTTCTTTCTTTTGAGAGAATTTATACTATTCGATTAATGTCCCAGAAGGCATGCGGTTTTGATTATTGGTATGTGTTGAAAGCAATTTCGACAATGAGTGCTCCTCAAAAGTAAGTATATAAATCCAAAACATTTAGAGCATGGCTAATCTTAATTAATAAAGTTACGCCACCTTTTCCATAATCTTATTGATATAATAACATATACATAACTAAAGATGCACGAGATTTTTCAAGCTCAATTTCTCAGTTTGTTTGTGTAGGAAGATGGGTTACTTCACACAACATGTGGAATGTCAAATTATGTTGCTCCTAAGGTATATAAGTAGCTTTTGGTGCAAATCCTATAATTTTTATTTTCTCAATAATTTTTTTCATGTTCTCTTTTTGGTTCGCTATTTATCCAAGTGATGAACATTAAAGGTTATAATGGAGCTAAGGCAGATCTCTTGTCATGTGGAGTTATCCTTTTCGTCCTTATGACTGATTATCTGCCTTTTGAAGAATCAAACCTTATGGCATTATACAAAAAGGTCATTTTTCCGTCTTCATTTTCCTGTTCACCATTTTCAGAATTTAAATTTCTTTGTATTATGTGCTCTTGAAGCTAATTGATCATTTTGTCAGATCTCTGAAGTCTTATGTAAAATTTGCAAACCCAGTCAAAGAAAACTGATTATTTGAGGTTGACATATTATTTTTATCTGCTTCGACAAATTATGGCAGTTTGAACCAAGTAAAAATGTGACAGATTCTTTAGTACACATGTTGTTATTTTTCTGCTGGTAGCTATAAAAGAAACTGAAGAGACCAAAAGAAGAGAGCGCATTCTAAGCCTATATTGCTTTCTTGTTTTTCTAGATTTTTTCTCTATAAAGTTTTCATAATCACATTTCTTATCAAATGTGGGATGTTTGTGTTTTTTAGAGTCAACCTCAACTGATCTTGCTTTCACATGATTGCAGATATTTAAGGTTGACTTTCGTTCCCTCTTGGTTTTCCTCCAATGCAAAGAAATTGATCAAGAAGATCCTACATCCCAATCCATTGACAGTATGTTGACAATTTTTTTGGGATGCTCCAACTATTGATGGAACATAAGTTCTTTTTTCTATAAATAAAGCATTTAATTTCAATTTGTACACTTGACATGGCAAGAAAAGATCATATTATAGGAGTTAACAAAATTCTTTTTCAGGGTTCTAATGTTGGCGAGGGGCACAACCATTCACAAACTCTTTCTTGCACCTTTATTTGCCCTATAAGCTCCTACAAGCATTGTCTCATGGATTAAGTAAACCTTTCAATTTATCATAGTCTGGGTTCTATATTATGAATTACTTATACTTTATAATTGTATTCAAGATGAATTTTTTTGTTGTAGAGGCGAGTATGGCATTTGGACTGCTTTCTTAGCACTTCCCGTACGTCTCTTCTTCTTCATTCTTGGTAGGAAATTTTTATTGATCAAGTGCTTGATTCTTCTAATTTCTCGAAATTGTTTGTTTGTTTTGGCGGCTTGTAAGAAATTATACTCAAGTAAGATTTTTGAGTGAATAATCATTTTTTTTGCGTGAGAGCTTTCTCAGTTTAGAATATGGGGGTTCAGCAATGTTTTAAAAAATGTCTTTGTTAGATACCAGTTTAGCGAACAAAGTAAAAATCAAATGAGTCAAATTTCACAATCCAAACATATATTTAGTTTGAATTTATTTATTTAAGATAGATGAACAGGCCAGATGCCTTGTCTTTCAATCTCATTCTGATGCGTTACAAGTTCACTTGTGCACATTAGAAATAATTGTCAATGTTCAATTGCAAATATTAATTTGTTAAATTTAATTTGACTTTCAGTTTTTTCTGATTGAACGACAGTTATTAACGTAAAATTCCCACAAAACTTAGCGCTGAAACTACATGAGGAGTATTTCAAAACTAAAAAGTGAATGAAGGAGACAAAATGAAAGAAGGAAAAATTTTGGGAAGATATGCAGAGGGTACATGCATTGTTGGAACATACAAAGTTTAACTATGAAATACAAAAACAAGAATTTGTCCAGTTCTTTGGTCAAAGCTCACCATACACTACTCAGGTAATACCTCAAACGTATCTATTGGCAATTTATAGCTCTCCTGCATTGTGGCTTTTAACATTTATAATATGAAGCATACAATAGAAGTTAAATTTTCGTTAAGCTGATGTAGGCTGATTTTAATACATTCTACTTATATGGGGTCAAAAAAACGCTATATCAATGGTTCATGAATAGTAAGTGTATATTTTCAATAACTTTTATTCTAATTTGAAATTCAATTATTCAAAATCTAAATTATGAACTTCTTTTACAGACATGGATATCTTCTAACTTTTGTCTGGTTCACCTTATCAAAGACATCTTAGTGTTTGTCTATTGCAACAACTTCTCCCATTTTGTTTTCCATCCAAAACCAAAAATATCGTATCTCTATGTGCAGCATCCATATCAGAGTCAATTTGTGACTTCAATATAAGAATTTATATTCACTTCATTCTCTCTAATATTGATAACTTTCTAATCTACGCAGAAAAGAATTGTTTAAAATGAAATTTTATGCAGTTCAACATGGCTCAGGAGTATTTTAAATCATCAAAGGATGGAGTCGTTATGGACGTTAGTTAAGCTAATGGTTCGTTCTCCAAGAATTTTGCCAAATCAGGAGCCTATTCAACGGTTGTTGCACTAGACAAACAGAAAGTCTCATTTTACTAGAAAGTCTCGGGTGGTTGGATTCGGATCCGTAGATTTTCAAGAAGAGCCTCTCAAGAAGCATGGCAATAAGTTTTTTCTTAGTTCTTTATTATTATTATTATTGGAAATGTATAGAATTTTTAGGTGTTTTAAAATTGTTGATCTAAATTTTGTATGAATATTGTTATATTTTGCGCTTCAATTAATAATGATTATTTGAGTTATTTAATATTATTATCTTCTATCATGTTTTATGCTTGATTTATGTAAATTACTGTACAAATAAATAAAAATTAGAATTTTTTAAAAAATGTAAAAGATCTATTGCAGAAAGTCTTCGTTAACGTTTTTTGAACGTTGTTGTATCTCTCTACGACAACACCTCGATTTGCAACACACGTCCAAACGTTGTCGTAGCCTCGTTTTGTCGTGGTGTACCTTGTCAATTCATCCATTTTCTTCGAACCTTTGTTATGATGTTCCATGCTAATTATATTATTCAAAAGATGTAGGAGTTCCTATTCCTTTCCCTTATACTTACAAGATTTATCCAGTCATTGGCCAACTATATGACTGTGATTTCTTCATTTAAAAAAAACGTTAAACAATAATGTGGGAGAAGATAGATCAAATTTTAGTCCTTTAAGATCAATATATATTGGAATTTTGTGCAACTTCCAACTTGTGGAAAATTTGGTTATAATACCTTTACCGCTGAATTATTCGGAGAGTGTCTCCGTATAATTCGGACCACGTGATCGAACAATTCCGGATGGCAGCACCGAAGAATTCGGACCACATGGCCGAATAATTCGGTCCACATGATCGAATAATTCGGACCATATGGCCGAACAATTCGGAACACCACCACCGAGTACTTTGGACCACATGACCGAATTCTGTGGACACCAGTTCCGGAAACATACGGCGCTTCAGCGCCGAAGAAATCGGCACACGCTCCCTATGTGCTCCGAATGATGCGCCCTTCAATATGGCACTCCGGTGCCGGATAATTCGGCACACAAGCCTTATGTGGTCCGAATTCTACGGTCTTCAATACGGCATTCCAGTACCGAAGAATTCGACGCAAGAATGCGGAAGAATTTGGCACACGCTCCCTACGTGCTCCGAATCCTACGGCCCCTCGATACGGCACTCCAGTGCCAAAGAATTCGGCATATGCTCCCTATATGGTCCGAATTCTACGGCCCCTTAATTCCCCAAGTGACATCTTAATACACAACGCACCAATTGCACCACCTGTTTCGAACAATTCGTAGCACACTCCTTATATGCTTCGAACTATATGGTGCACATCCCACATAAAATGCACAGCACCACAACGCACAAGTATATAGTTCGTATAATACGAGTGTTATAAAAACCATAATACAATTATTTTTAAAAACACGCCTTCACATAATAGAATGCTAAAATGACAAGCCAAATGATTGATATCGTCAAATTAAAATTACGTTTCATATAAAATTATTTTTAATCAAATAAATATTTACATTTTGCACATTAAAAAATTCGGTCCACCCTCTTTCGTACATCTCATTCATGTTATATAGCCATCCGCCAGAACCTTTTTGATATGCATATTCGGTTATTAGCGCCAAAACACTAAGCCAAATGGATTAACATCTTATTTAGTAATGAAAAACAATTTCTACCACTAATGTACAACTAGGCGCAATTCTATGCACCTTGGCGCACATTTGTAACATTTTGTTTTCATTATTTTTTACAATTCTTTGAAATAAAAAAATTTAAAATCCAAATTTCTTTAGTTTAATGTAATTTGAAATTTGATCTCTTAGAAACTTAAAAAAAATATATAAAACTTTTATAAATCTATTTTAAATATTTAATACACATTCTTTTTAATCCATCAGAAGAATTCGGCATACGCTCCCTATGTGGTCCGAATTCTGCAACCCTTTAATTTCGCAAGTGGCATCCGGACATACAGCGAACGAACTGCACCACATGTTCCGAACAATTCGTAGCACGCTCCTTATATACTTCGAACTATATGGTGCACACACCACATAAAATGCACAGTACCACTACGCACAAGTATGTAGTTCGCATAATACCAGTGTTATAAAAAGCATAATACAATTGTTTTAAAAACAACGCCTTCACATAATAGAATGCTAAAATGACAAGCCAAATGATTGACATCGTTAAATTAAAATTATGTTTCATATAAAATAAATTTTAATCAAATAAATATTTACATTTTGCACATTACAAAATTCAGTCCACCCTCTTTAGTACATCTCGTTCATATTATATAGCCATCCGTGAGAGCCTTTTTGATATGTATGTTCGATTATCTAAACACACATTGGTGTTATGTAGTGCCAAAACACCAAGTCAAATGGATTAGCATCTTATTTAATGATGAAAAATAATTTCTATCCCTAATGTACAACTAGGCGCAATTCTATGCGCCTTTGCGCACACTTGTAACATTTTCTTTTCATTATTTTTCACAATTCTTTAAAATTAAAAAAATTAAAATCCAAATTATTTCAGTTTACTGTAATCTGAAAATTAATTTCTCTTGGAAATTTAAAAAAAATATATAAACTTCTATTATCACCTGAAACATAAGGACATAAAGACGCCAAAATACGTTTTGGTTGGAAACTTATGATGACAGAATTTTATTTTTTGCAACGAAGTATTTGTGAAACAATTGAGTATTCTTTTTGCGACAACAAACATTGTGTTGCTTAAAAACTCTATAAGTAGAGGAAAAATTCCTACAAGAAAAATTATTTTTTTTAACAGACAAAAATGTTGTCATTGATCTTTTACAACTTCATATATATATGGTGAACTCTGATATTGTCACATAGTATAATGATACGACAATGTACATATATGTACATTGCAAAAGACCACAAATAATATTCTCATAAAATAATTTTTTCGAAATTTCAAATAAAATGAGTTTCTTATTTCTATTTTCATAAATAATTTTTTTAAAATGACAAACAAAACGTGCATTTTTAGAAATTTTAAATTATAATACTAATTTTATTTGCAGTTAGATAAACAATTTTTTGTATTATTCAAAAGTTAATATGAAGCTAACATGCTAACACTACCTCCATAATACCAAATCTCGTACATTGTACGAGCCAAAACTAGTATATATATATATATATCCAGTTATTTATTCTTCTATTACTAGTTGTTTAATAAAATATAGGTATTTTCTTTATTAAATGAGATATCCTCAAGACAAAGTGAGTTCAATAAAATGAACTATATATATTTGTTCATGATACCCCAATCACTGCGCACTTTAAAATAGAAACCCGGAATGAAAGCAGCCAATGTGATTCATGAAGCATTTGCGCAGATCCTTATCCGTTTACTAAAATCAAGAAAAAAAATTAATTATTAATTGTGTCAAAAAATGAAAAATTTAAAACTAAATTTATATCTTCAAACATATGCCTTAGTTTATAAATAAATTTATCGTTGTCAATCTCTTTCGATTACCTAAACATTGAAATTGTGTTCGTTGATTAAAAACTCCCCACAATTGTTTAAAGTTTGTGCAAAAATAAATAAAATGGAGACACGGTACATTTTAATAAAAATTGATAAAACGAACATTTTTCAAACACCGAATATCAAAGTCATTCATTCTTCAATGTCAATGCATGGAATCACTGACTGCCAACCTGCATTGGACAACAGAGACGAGTGTGAAAATTCAACATTAACAGCGTCAAAATATCTGGTATAAACTATATAGAATGCGATTAATCTAAGGGGGCGAGAGATAGATGAGGATAGAGAGAGGCACCTGTGGGGGCATTTGTAACTCTACTAATTCAATGCATGTACTGATGCGGCGAATTCAGAATTTTAAGTCAGTATGGACAGCCATCGATCGTTGGCAGCAAAAAAATAATAAGAGGCCAATTTGATGCCCTTTTTCTTTTTTTTTTTTGCAAAAAATGCATTTTAAAATAGTGATTTGATGGAGAATGTGTGGTTAAAAATAAATAAATTTTTTGAATTTGCACGTAATATTATTTTATTGAAAAATGTGTGATTGAAAAGAAGAAAGGAAAATGTATTTTGAAAAAAGAAGAAGCAACAAACAAGATCTAAAATTTAAATATAACAATTATTTTGTTCAAACTGAACATATATAATTATGTTGTACAAATTAGTAATATTCAACAAATGATATTGTAGCTAAGTTTTGTATATATGTTCAAATTTTTACAATTACATTAAAATCGTTAAAATTTAACATATATTATTCTAGTAAATTTAGTATCAAAATTCAACAAGTACCATAATTGTCAAGTTTTCAATAACCCTAAGGAGAGCTCGCATATTCAAATCCCCTCCCTATTGTATTAAATTTTGGTAAAAATTGTAGAACTAAAAATATTTCACAATAAATTAGTAGGAATGGGATACAATACCGAATTACTGACAAGAAACTCTCTGCAAGTTGTATACCCATACTCCAAAGAGGAAGGAAGAAATCCAATATCTCCACAAGAGGTTCTACCATTGGCTGTGGAAATATTGAAAGAAATGACCGCGTTGTTCGTGCCATCATAAGAAACCACTGGACGGCCTTCTGAAAATTATGAAGAAACAACATAGTTCCCAAATATTTTATCCTAGAAATCATTTCCCAGGTCTCTATCCAATCAAAAAGGGGTCCGAACAAACTAGAAGCCGTTGCCTTGAGAACTGGTACGTTTTTGTACAGGTCATAAAATCCAATGAGGACAGTAACAATTGAAATAAGCACATATAAAAATCTTGCCAAAGGGCACATCCATGGACGATACAAATGGCAAAATAGCGGGTAAGATTGAACGAAAGTTACCCAAGATGGAAGCCCAGATTCAAGTAGAGTGAGTAACCGCAAGTCAGACACAATTATTTCCTTCAATTTAAAAGGAAGGTCTCGATCATTGAATCGAAGTAATATTAAAACATCCTTGTACTGGGTAGCTTCAACTTTGTCCTCGCACTCACTTGCACATGAGGTCGGAGAATGTATTGGCGTTCGAACACTTTCAGAGTCTACTTCTTCAGAAAAAATGTCGAGGTCAACATCACTATTTATGAACTTCATAACTTTCCTTCTCTTGTAAGGGCCTTCAGGGGGAGGTGGTGTATGCAGTCCACTTGTTCTATTTTCCACGTTTTCTGAATATACAGTGCAACAACTAGGACAGAGAGGAGAATCATCACCACTAACACTGTCATCATTATCCACATTGGCAGACCTCGGAAAATTATCTTGAGCATCATGGAAAATCTCCCCTGTAACCATCTCAAATTCAGCCAACATAATTAAAATTTGCATAAAGTCCGAAAGTTAAATAAAATAAAAAGTGTTACACCATTGTTCCAGGACCATTACAAGGCAATGCATACATTATCCAAAATTCCAAATACAATCTATCTCTCTGAGTTTGAAATCATACTGAGTCTATAATGAAGGCTCTTGGATAATGTAGAGCTAGAACTACTGCTACTATGGAATCCGCAATCACACACGAATACCTTGCCTTCCAAAAAATGCGGCCGCTAATTTGTTGGCACTTTCCATATAATTAGACATCACACATCCCAACAGAAAATGCGGGTGATCTCGTTCAAAAAAGGTAAAAGAAAATGCCAGAGATCCACTGAAGGCAAAGGCACATGACTAGCCTGCAGATAAACATGCTTGAGCCCCCACCACATACCTAAAACCCTTGACACAGCGATCACCGGTACAACCATAAAATTTCATTTCTGGCTTCTATTAACATGAGGTTGTACATGCCTGGGACCTAATTCAATAAAGCAATACCCCTCCACTACGGTGCACATACAACATGTTAATAGAACTGATTTCATTTGTGGCTCACAAATGCATGGAAGCCCTTGACTTAATCCTTCATTTCATATTATGAAAAGAAAATGAATCAACAATATCATTTGCATAAAATCTCATGTGTATGCCGAGGAAGATCAAGTAAAAGCAGCGTAGCTCAAAATTTATGATTACACATAAATAGACATAAAAGACTCATACACGACAAAATATAGTGATGAAGAAATATAGTGTTGACCGAATCATCCACTCTGATATCCAAGAACAAACACCATACAAAATGAGCGCTTTTAAGTCCCATCAATACTAAATCATACGTTAGAAAGAATACCTATTGTAGTGTCCAAATAATCTTTCAAAAGAGTCTGTTCATTGCGTGTCCCAGGGAACCATGAAGACATGCATCTGACAGCTTGATCTATACTATCGAATTCCCATCTTCTCGTGAATTTAGCTTCTATTGCCAGTGATGTATCAGTCTGCACATGTCATGAAGTTATTTCAAAACTCAGAATTTGAGTTGTAGAGTGCAAAGGACAACATAAAATGAACAGCGTAACAAGTGGCTACCTGAAGCTCGTTAAAATAGTTGATGCCACGCACATTACTCCATGCGACCTCAAACACAATAAAGCCGTACAAGGTTCTATGCAATTTGCTATTAAAAATCAAAGAGTTCCTAAGCTTCTTTACAGGAAGCAAAGCCCTCTTCCGGGATAACGTTGCAGCATCAGTAAATGATAACCACTTTTTGAACTTCTTCGATTTGCCTGAATTTGATTTGGAAGGAGTAGGTAACTCTGAAAATTCACTTGTCACCTTTTTCTCCTTGTTCCCTCTACTGTTCGCGAAGGGAGACATCCTGGACTGTCACATTTTCCAAAAAAAGGTAATTTTAAAAATTGTATTAGCGTTAATGTTACAAAGATACACATTCTTGCTAACTAGACTGAGACAGATGTTTCCAGGCTTCCAGCTACCTTAGTGACCATCAATTGCCAAAAATGCGTAGGCTTGGAACCAAGATCTTTCAACCATGGCCGGTTGTCCACCAAGATATAGAGTTTTCTACTTTCAGTGGCCAGATATAGATTAAGATGTGAAAGGTAGGACTGCAAATCCCTGTAAGACATATTGCATTAAGCTTGATAATCATTTCAAAAACGTAAAAATATAACAACTATTCACTTCAAGTCCAAAGCAAAGAAAGATTTGACATCTAAACACAAGTCGAACGTAAAAAGATACAAAAAAGGTTTAAATTAACAATTCCGTTAATCAGGGAATCTGTTTAGGCATAAGAAAAATACGAGGGAATGGATATCTCATCCTCAAAAAAAAAAAAAAAAACACTGCATATGGGAATATGGAATCAGAAGAGAGGCCCAATTTGATGCTAGCAAAAACAGTTTAAAAATGAATTAAACATCTGTAGCCTCCTTGTGTTCTGTTTTATCCACCTCCAGTTCAGCGAAAACTTGTACCAAAGTTTAGATGTTGAACAGCATCCACGATTTCCACACTGAAATATGCTTATCCAAGCGATGAGAACTTAAGTAGGCAAGATTTTCACATTCCCATCAAACAACCATTACCCCTGGAACCTCCCATGCACCATCTAACACTGTTCAATAATCAATCTCTTCATCCACGGTTGAATTCTCCCATTTCTATTGGCAGGGTATTTTAGACTAGATTTAACTAGTGAATAACATAATTAAATTTTAATTTTTAACCTGATAGTCAGAAACCATCGTATTTCTAGATAAAGATAAATCTGGAAAGCAACCATAAAGGGAGTCATAAAATTTTTACAAGAAGAATTGCAGAACTCTCATGCAAAGTTTCCTCGGAAAGAACAGCAGTTACCCACCAAAAAGATATAGATGACGCAGGAGATAATGATCTTGAAAACAAGAAGACGCACAACAGGACCATAAGATCTTGATCGTTGCTAGTTGGAACTTAAAAAGTTAATGAGCCTAGAACACACATCCTGCCTGCATCTCCATTTGTATGCTCTGTCCACTAAGAGGCAGGGTGAAGTCATAACTAACTGAAAACTGGTAATTGGTACAAAATTGAGATTTGAACGGTCCAGCAGAAAGGAGAAAAGAACAATGCTCTTTTGGGACTTCCTATTTTTTTCATGCCGTTAATGTAAGTAACATATATAACTACATTAATCATTTAGTTTTGTTGATTCACTAAACTATATGATGTTCGGTTATGTAATTTCATAAAAAGAGACTTCAAAGTCATCTGATTTTTATTTCTCTCATGGGACAGAGGGAGAGAAGTAATGTTAAACTACCTTATTAGTAACATGAGAGAGAGAGAAAGAAAGGAGGAGCAAGGAGGAAGGGAATGTGAGGTCTTCTAGTTGTAGTATCAAATCCAACATCCAATTGGGAAAGGCAGGCAAAGATTGAATCGAACTGTCAGTCTCAAATTTACATTTTCGCAAGGAAACTCCGTTCCTGCATTTCCAGGGGAAACAAATTTTGTTAATTCCTTCGGTTACTGTGTAACAAGTTATTAATTGTTGATATACTGGCTCCGTTTGGAAATATTTAAACCAGAATTACTAATTTATTGTTCACCTTCAAACTAACAAAATACAGCTAAGAACTGCCTTGTGTGATCATTTAATCAGAAATCATAGTTCTTTCATAGCATATACAGAAACTGGTAACATCATGGAAATTGTAAGCTGACGTTAACATAAATTTCATGTAGCAATCAAATAATTCCAATTCATTGATGCATCAAAATAAAACATATAACAAACAGCTACGCCTGGGCAATAGAGAAAAAGAAATAGAGTGTAATTTACCCAATTTGTAAACTTGTCAAGGGAAATACACAACGGCCATTGTCATCGTTCCCCATCAATGGTAACGTTACAGTTTAATCCTCGCTTCTCTCTCGATTTAACATCAACCAAAACTGTTCCATCAAATGAATCATTCACTAATTTACTTAAGAAAAAATGAATCAAGAAAAAAAATCAGAAAAATCGATACCTGTGGAAAAGAATAATAATTGTATTTTATCAACAGAATTCGAGGAATGAAAAGGAGAAGGAGCACCGCCGAACTTCATTAAACAGGACGAAAAATGCAGAAGAAACTGCTTCCACGACAAGGCAATGGATCAACCGACAAGAACAACACGCGAAACGCGCATCAGCAAAACAGGTACAAATATTGTAAAGGATATGTTTCTAAGATTAGGATTTAATGGCAAATCAATGTGGAAGAAATTGAAATTAAATGATTGCTTGTGTTGAGTGGGTAAATGTGTTGGCACGGGTCAGGACACGTTGTGACGTTGACTTCGTGTTCGTGTTTTGTTTTCTGTGTGTGTGTGAGAGAGAGAGGGAGAGAGATAATTGGAGCTTGTTTGGCTAAGCTTATAAGTACATAAGTAAGTTTTAAAGTAAGTAATTAACCAATAAAGTTATGTACTTATGTTGATAAATATTCCATTTCCCTCTTCAAAAGTATTCTTAAATTCTCCTCCTTCCTCTTTCACGAATTTTAAATTTAACAAAGCTAACAAAAGATACACATGAATTTCGAACATCACAACGGGAATAATTTCAATTGTGGTCACTGAACTTCTGATAATATTTCAATTGGATCACTCAATATTAATTTTATCTCAACATATATCATAACTTTAATTTACTTTCAATATTAGTCACGCTGTTAACCAACGTTACTAAAATTAGTGTTTCAATTCTACGTGGACATTAAAAATTGACAGCACTCTACGTGTCGTACAAAATTAATGCTAGATGTACACTATCTATGACATCTTTGTCGACATCATCGTCTATGTGGAAGAATGTGTTCAAAATTAATGGTTTTGATGGATCCATGTAAAATAATGTCAATAAAAATATAAATGAGAGTATACATGTAACATGATTGTACATATTATGTTGATCCCAACTTGATGTCCCCTTCTTTATGCTTGGCATCGTAAAACTAAAAACACAAAAGAATCAATATTGGTCGGTCGAGCCAAATGGACCATTTTGTTGTTCCAAGATTATGTTGAACCATATATTCTCCCATAAAATAATTTTACACAAACATATTTTTTTTTTTTACCACACATTCTCCAAAAAATCACTTTTCATAAAAAAAACATTATCTTACAAAAATGGGGCTCCAGCTTATTTAGACCAAATTTATAATACATGAAAGAATGAAAAAATCGACATGCATTCTGTTAAATTAATCTCATGATTTCATAATAATTGCAAAATTGTACAAGTACAAAGAATTTACATAGGAGAACTCTACTACTTCTAATGTTTGGACTAATTGAAATTACTGGTACAACAGGTTGAAAGATGGGAGGTCCTGCATTCCATGAACATCTTCTAAAGACAGTTCTCTCTCTAGTTGTATCCTTGTTATTTGTAGAACCTCCTAAGCAAATGAGACGAAAAAACCCGATTACTAACGTCTTATGCACAACACATAGCCGCATCAAGGGTGGCCGACTCTCATATAGTAATATATTTCCTTTTAGAGCACGTCCAATTTCCGAACCTTATTGATTAAAATCATTAATTGTTGAGTTGAAATAAGAGTAAACTTCTTAGCCAAAATTCATGGTGATCGGCAACCAAATATAAATTTTCTACCAGAGGTGTAAATGCAAGTCCCATTATGTTGTTTGATGACTGTAGGAATGCAATTAGGGAAAAACATCACCATGAAGATTTATAGTTTATTTCCTTGACTAAGAAAATATATCTCGTGCCGGTGAACCTTTAAGCAAGCAATTCATCACCAAAACTGTTTTGAAGCACCAAAATTTGTCATAATCTACATGTTTCAGTGTGTGTGGCAGAGAGTTATACACGCACATCACACACACACACACACACATGGGGGGAGGAGAGAGAGAGAAGTACATTGAACTCCATATATGAAGCACTCAAGGCAAGCCACTGAGCGTCCAACATTGCAAATGCTATACAGTATAAGACATCAAATTCCTCTTTGTCTTCTACATTCGGATGAGTAAAATTTCTCAGAGTAAGACAAGACAGTAACATGGCAGCGTACGTTCAGAGGTAATAGGAAGTAACTGTAATAAATATTAAGCACTTTACCTTCTAATATTTTAACAAAATTAAGGCCCGTAAGACATTTAGGTTTTGCTGGAAAGAAAAAAAGAAGGTCAAATCACTGTTTTAGCTCTTAGCTTCCCTTCCATATTGATAATATTGAAGAAAATATAGTCCAAAATGATAGCCTTGTTAGTAGTTATACAAGTGAGAACAGTAAAAAAAAGACGTATATCTGAGTCTCTGACCCTTCGTATTGTCATGGGATTAAACCCAAACTCCTATATACAAGAGCAATAATAACAGAAACCAATGAAATAAAAAACAAGCAAAGTACTCACATATTTATAGAGGTTCATTCTCTGCTGCAGGTTTTCAAGAAAAATAAGTTTCTCATACTTCTCTTGCATACAAAAGGATCCTCTAATGAATCCTTTATATAACACGAATACCTTGGACATGTATCAATGCCCAATACATACTCCTTTATTAGAAATAATTCCTCATGCCCAATAATAGGTTTATCCGTGGTTAACAGGATAACTGCACACTATGATTAGGGCAGAACAAGAATTAAAATGTAACATTCCCCAAAATATAGTCTCTCTTGAGGTTTAAAGATAATCACCAACTGGTTTCTGACAAGTAAGTTTTACCGAGTCGGTATTTTTGTGACCGATTTTCGACCGAAATTTTCTATCCATGAATGACTTTGACCCACAGAAATTTGGTCATCAACTATAGAAAATTTTGTTGCTGGTAGCATTTTAGTGACTTGCAAGAAGTGATCTACGATACAATTATAGCTAATGAGAATATATTATACAATAAGATACAAATTGTAAGCGATTCAACATGTGTTGTAATTTTAACTAAGAAAACTTTATGGTTGCATTTAATGAATGCAATCTAATGAATTGAAAAAAAAAAAAAAGAATATATATATATATATAGCCCAATTATTTTTACTTAACCTGATCTGCTGATCATGAGTACCAACGTAAGAGAGTAGAATTGAGAATAGCAATTTTTCAGGCGCATGCATGCCTCTTTAAAATTAAATTTTCAGATTGCTTCAATTGCAAGTCAGAGTTCAAATTACACAAGTTTTTATACTAACCGCCATAACCATTAGCATCACGTATGCAAAATGAATTAACACTTGACATGGAAAACAAAGAAACTCTAACCAATTTGATATTAATTTTATTAATCGAATGCCTCATGGCTATCAATTAAGACCAGTTGATTTAAAGAAAATATACAGCATAACAATCTTGTGAAACTGACAACTTAAAACCAATTTACATATTAGTAGAAAAAAATATTTGGAATATTCATTATGTGTTTAGAAAATCAAAAACAAAGAATCTACGTAATGTACATTTAAGTGTGTGATTGATTATAAATCCAACATATGAATCAGCATAAATGTAATATTAATGCCAGCAACAGCAAATGGGTACTCCCAGTCTGCACGCTTTCCACCTTGCTTGAAAAGTAACCGATGAAAAGGAGCCTGTAATTCAAATACTACAATATCAGTAACCCAATCCTTCCTGGAGTTCAAACCACACAAATTGAAGATATTTAAAATCATATAGAACTATCCTTGATCTTGGAAGCAGCAGCGGATCAATCATACCCGGTAAGTTTTGGCAAAAAATAGCAAGTTCTCAAGCGAAATGAAGCCACAACCCCTAAGGCCAATGAGTAAGCACAATGAGACAATAGTTCAAAATTTCAGAATTTTCCAGAAAAATAAAAATATGGCTATGTTTATTGCATCAATAGAAGAAGGAAAGAGAAAAGGAGCACACAGTACATCCACATATAACATATGAGCTAATGTGGTTGGTTATTCTGTTTTGCAGTTTTAGAAAATATTTGTATATTGTTTTAGTGGATCACTTTCTTTTGAATGAGAACCATATAATAATTGAAACATAATAATATAAACACAGAATTCAAAGAAGAATTGTATGAATGGAAGTGCCTGCCTAAATAATGTCAGTAGCGCTAAATTTACTCTCAACTCCCAAACAAAATGACCCATCTCAGCCCAAATTTGTCTGTGGCGCATGTATTCACAACACAAAATCCTAACACTCATACTGACATGGGATGTAAAACTAGCATAAAAAAAATGTGACAGTGCACCTGAAGTCAGTTGATGGATTAGCTCCTTGCCACCCCATATCCTTCCACTGCTCGGAGATTAGACCTTTAAGCTTAACACTTGGAAATGCAGCATCCCACAAGGTTTGGAGAGCTTCCTGGCAGTAAGAAAAAAAATTATATTGATGTGAACAGGGAACTTGTAAATAGAGTAAGTCTTGACAATAAAAATGAATCCACCTCTCAGAATTTAATTGATATGAAAATATTACATAGATGAGTAGTGTCTATTTCTAGCACATAGATGAGTTGTATAAATTAGAACATAGTCTCAGGCACGTGGAGTCCTCATCACATGTAGACTATGTAGTTATAGTCATGGAACTGAAGTGGTAGCCATTTTTTCCCCTTTTTATTTAAATTATCGAAATCATGGGAAACAAGGATGGAGAATATACTTGATGATCAAGGCGAGTCTCATCAAAAGGCACTCCTAATCGTTCTTGAATTGTTCCAAGTCTTTGTTCCTGCTAGCATTTCAAACTTGCAACTTAGGTCAAGAAGTACTAGAAGTCAAAGAAGATTAGAACACCCATACTTCAGCAGATTCAACAATCTTCATCTTTATACACTAACTAGCCAATAAATAGTTCCCCGAAAGGGGCTAACAAAAGCTATCATAAAAAAATCATGATCTACATCTATTATTACAATGCATATAATATTAGGCAAACTAACAGACATAAACATAAAACCCAATTTCTCTTTAATGCAATAAACTATTAAAAATTTAGATGCAAGCTGAAATGCAAGAAGTCTCACTAATCAATCAAATTTTCAAAGTACCTGAATAGGACTTAAAGTGCACTCAAGAAATTTTCTGCTTCTAGATCGTTTATTGCCGGAGAGTCTAAACATACCTCCTATCCATGTTCGTGGTCCAACCATAACATTAGATACAATCAACAAAATCTGATTAGTGAAATAATAATTTTTTTTCTCGTCAGACACTAGATACTGATGAAAAGGACTAACTGAACTTACTTAACAAACCCGCACATCCCAATGAAAATAAAAAGACATATAAAAGAAGCAGAACAAAAAATAAAAACACTAATTGAACTTAAAATGAGTCAAAACCCTCTTATGGTTGTCGCAAGCACATTATTACCAACCAAAAACACCAGTCAGGCTCAACAAATTCCGTGACGTCAGTTAAATATAAGGAATAATATAAATTAGATAAATATTTAGACAATTATTTAAGAAATATCATACATTTGATAAATATTTATGCAACCCATAATCGAATATTCAGCTAAAGGAAGATTTGGAAAACTCAGGCATCATTACATTTTTTTCCCTTCCAGAATAAGCTATTGTAGCTTGGTTTTTTAGGCCACAAATAAATTCTTAATCATTTGTTCACACTTATGTCAACATGGATGTTGTTCAATAATAGAGGTATCAACCATTTGCTTATCGTTTCTTTCTTATCTGAATGAGTCAAATTCTTTGAGAAAAGTTGGCTCATGTTTTAGCATGGATTATTTTTCATTTGAGTATGGAGGGGGCTTCATGAACGGATTAATGAGCAAATTTAAAATAACCTTTTTATAGTCAAAGCCTCCAACACTAGCACCCAAATACTGTATTCCTCTTAGTTACAACCAATTGGCTTCGAGTTCAAGCTTTGATACTTTTAATATCAGAAAGGTAGCAGGGAAAACATACAAGGTTTCAATCTATTTTTGCTTGTTTTTCAAGGGTCAATAACTTAGGATAAAAACATTTTTAACAATAAATGGTCTACAACAAGGATAAAAATACGGAAAGCAAGGCAACACATAACATCAAGGAAAAAGGTTGCCATATATATATATATATATATATATATACACAAGATGACATTAATAATTATTCAAGATACTCAGTGGGGTGAGAATAACTTGATGTTCACTCCATGTTGAGCACCACTATAAGATTGTCTACCACCATGAGGTTATCTACCACCCCCATGAGGTTGTCTACCACCATAAGGCCGTCTACCCCCATGAAGTTGTCTACCACCCCCATGAGGTTGTCTATCACCATGAGGCCGTCTACTCCCATGAGATTGTCTTTCACCCCCGTGAGGTTGTCTACCCCCATGAGGCCGTCTACTCCCATGAGATTGTCTTTCACCCCTAAGAGGTTGTCTATCACCCACACGAGGTCGTCTACCCCCATGAGGTTGTCTACCACCTCCATGAGACCGTCTACCCTCATGAGGTTGTCTACCACCTCCATGAGGTTGTCTATCAGCATGAGGCCTTCTATGTTCACGTAGACCGCCTACCACCTGAGGTTAATACTATTCTTACCACCTCCATGAGATCGTCTACCCCCATGAGGTTGTCTACCACCTCCCATGAAGTCGTCTATCACCAGGAGACCGTCTACCTACATGAGATTGTCTACCATCCCCCATGAGGTCGTCTACCACCAGGAGACCGTCTACCTACACGAAGTTGTCTACCACCCCCATGAGGTCGTTTACCACCAGGAGGTGTCCACCACCCCTATGAGGTCGTCTACCACCCCCCATGAGGTCGTCTACCACCAGGAGACCGTCTACTACCCCCATGAGGTCGTCTACCACTATGAGGCCGTTTACCTACATGAGGTTGTCTACCACCCCCATGAGGTTGTCTACCTATATGAGGTTGTCTACCACCCCCCATGAGGCCGTCTACCTACATGAGGTTGTCTACCACCCCCCATGAGGTCGTCTACCACCATGAGGCCGTCTACCTACATGAGGTTGTCTACCACCCCCCATGAGGTCGTCTACCACCATGAGGCCGTCTACCTACATGAGGTTGTCTACCACCCTCCATGAGGTCGTCTACCACCATGAGGTCGTCTACCACCAGGAGACCGTCTATCTACATGAGGTTGTCTACCACTCCCCATGAAGTCGTCTACCCCCATGAGGTTGTCTACTATCATGAGGCCGTCTACCCCCATGAGGTTGTCTACCACTCCCCATGAGGTCGTCTACCACCATGAGGTTGTCTACCCCCATGAGGTTGTCTACCACCCCCATGAGGCCGTCTACCCACATGAGGTCCTCTACCACTATGAGACCATCGACTACCACAAGACCCTCTATATTCACGTAAACCGCCTACCACCTTGAGGTCAATACTATACTTAACCATATAAATGGCAATGAGTAGGACGGAAACCACCTAACAGCGAACGTGGACACAACCGCTTGACGAGTGGGGGTCACCACGCCAGAACGTGGGGAAAGTGGAAAGGACTACGTGGAACACGTGGCACCTTTAACTGCCGAACACATGTATAACAACATATGCCTATAAATACCTCCAGGATGAGAAAGGTATGGCTTCTTGAAACCTGAACTACGTGAATTCATACTATACACTTTCCTTACTTCTCTAGAACCAGAGACTAATTCTCACGCCGGAGGTACAATGGGGGAGAAAGTCCCGACCTTATTTTGTAGGTAGCAACCGTTGACTAAAGCAGCCGGACCACCGCATTCGGTAAGGTAAACACGGAGAAAGCTCCGACCTCATTTTACATCTCGCAAACATTTCATTGGCGCCGTCTGTGGGAAACCACTGAACAAAAAAGCTATGTCAAGAAGACGGACTAGGAGTGAAACGCACATGGTCGGAAAATGCAACAGAGATGGAGTTAGAATCTGTCGCAAGGGGTAACGACCCGCCACCGCAGTACGTAACGCAAAGCCAATTTAGTACCTTGGAAATACAATGGCAGCCATGATGACCTCTTACAGAGTCAACCACAAAAAATCGCAGCCCCACCACAGAATTCGTCGGAGGCAGTACATGAGCAACCACCCAGGTGGTGCAAGTGGTTACCCCGTCCATTACTCAGCCAACAACATGAGATATGGGGGCTTCAGGGTTTATGGTTCCACAGGTTCCCCAACCCGTAACAGACTTGGAAAGAAAGATAGAGGAGATGATGACCCAAAAGATAGATGATGCATTAACTAAGAGGAATGACAGACGTAAGCAAATGGTTCTGGAGGAAGACCTGTTTGCGCCCGAAATTATGGATGTTCATTTGCCGAAAGGCTTTAAACAGCCGATTATAGAAGCATATGACGGAGTCATGGACCCGTTGGACCACTTGCGGACTTTCGTCGATTTAATGAGACTCTATGCAGCCCCAGACGCAGTGATGTGCAGGTCATTTTCCTCGACACTCAAGAGGGATGCTAGAGACTGGGTGGTCACACTGGCACTCAGGTCTATAAAACTTTTGATGAGCTTTCCAGGAGCTTCGTAGCATACTTCATGAGTAGTAAAAGGAAGCATAAGACCGCCATTAGGTTGATGCAGGTTGTGCAAGAGAAAGATTAATCCTTGAGGGAGTATTTGGCTAAGTTCAGCCGGGCGACGCTTGGTATACAAGACCTTCAAATGTCTGCAGTGGTAACAACATTAATGAATGTCGTTAAGGGCTGGTGGTGAGTTCTTCAAAACCAAAAATGGTTAAGGCTCAAAATCACCTGACCTCAACGATCAAAGACAACTCGACGCATAGCGGTGAGAAAAAAAAAGCCAAAAAATTGGCTAACTCAAAATCGCTAAGGGCTGGTGGTGAGTTTTTCAAAACCAAAAATGGTTTAAGGCTCAAAATCACCCGACCTCGATCTCGACGATCCAAGATAGCTCGACACATAGCTGTGAGCAAAAAAAAAGCCTAAAAATTGGCTAGCTCAAAATCGTTAGGGGCTGGTGGTGAGTTCTTCAAAACAAAAAATGGTTAAGACTCAAAATCACCCGACCTCGACCTCGACGATCCAAGACAGCTTGACACATAGCGGTGAGAAAAAAAACCTAAAAATTGGCTAGCTCAAAATCGCTAGGGGCTGGTGGTGAGTTTTTCAAAACCAAAAATGGTTAAGGCTCAAAATCACCCGACCTCGACCTCGACGATCCAAGACAGCTCGACACATAGCGGTGAGCAAAAAAGCCTAAAAATTGGCTAGTTCAAAATTGCTAGGGGTTGGTGGTGAGTTCTTCAAAACCAAAAATGGTTAAGGCTCAAAATCACCCGACCTCGACCTCGACCTCGACGATCCAAGACAGCTCGACACATAGCGGTGAGCAAAAAAACCTAAAAATTGGCTAATTCAAAATTGCTAGGGGTTGGTGGTGAGTTCTTCAAAACCAAAAATGGTTAAGACTCAAAATCACCTGACCTTGACCTCGACGATCCAAGGCAGTTCGACACATAGCTGTGAGCAAAAAAGCCTAAAAATTGGCTAGCTCAAAATCGCTAAGGGCTGGTGGTGAGTTTTCAAAACCTGAAATGGTTAAGGCTCGAAATCACCTGACCCTGCATTCGACAATCCAAAATAGATCGAAATCACTCTAAGGGTGGGTGGTGAGTTTTCAAAACCTAAAATGGTTAAGACTCAAAATCACCGGACCCTGCATTCGACAACCCAAGATTGCTCAACGCATAGTGGTGAGCAACCGTGACTTTTTCAATTTGGATGAGGAGTTATAAGGGCTATAACATCTTAGAATCTCAAGAATCACCTCCTCGCCTGCGGCATCTTGCTCTATATCTATATTTTGGTTTAAAGATTTAGTCGACCCGACATGTCGTATTGGGAAAATCGATTGAAAAACTTGAAATTTAATCGTACGAATTGAAAAATTTGACTCGAAAGGAATTTGAGTACAAGGGAGGTCACCATCGACGGGCAACTCGCGACAAGATGAATGGCTGGTCGACAGAGGTCCACCAGTAGCAAAGCGAACGTCGACGGTCGACCAGCTTCGCAGCTGATCGGCGAAGCTGGTCGACTACAAACGTTGACCAGCAGCAAGTCGAGGTCGACGATCGAGCAGCTGCGAAGCTGGTCGACTACAAACGTCGACCGGCCCATCCGAAGATGGGTCGGCCGACCCTCTCGCCCCCTCACTCCTACTTTCATCGGAAGATGAAGAGATGAACGTTTTATACATGGAAAATATGCGAGATAAAGGAAAATGGGGGAAGGAGGAGGATGAAGATTTCGATAAATTAAAAGAGGAAGTGAGATGGGAAGACACACACCTCTTTCAATATTGATAGATTTTGAATTTTTTGGGAAAATTTACCCCAACACTAAAGCCTACTTACGGGGTGCCACTTGTACTATGTTTACTTAGCTTTACGTCAAACAGGCTATTCGACCCACTTATATTGAATGTCGACAAAAAAATTAAAAAAAAAAACTTTAATCAACACGGAAGAAGTGAAGATGCTATCCCATGTCGATGGACATCGACAAGGGATAGGGGGGCTAGTGATACAGGATGACATTAATAATTATTCAAGATGCTCAGTGGGGTGAGAACAACTTGATGTTCACTCCATGTTGAGCACCACTATAAGATTGTCTACCACCATGAGGTTATCTACTACCCCCCATGAGGTTGTCTACCACCATAAGGTCGTCTACCCCCATGAAATTGTCTACCACCCCCATGAGGTTGTCTATCACCCCCATGAGGTTGTCTACCACCTCCATGAGGCCGTCTACCCCCATGAGATTGTCTACCACCCCCATGAGGTTGTCTATCACCATGAGGCCCTCTACGTTCACGTAGACCGCCTACCACCTTGAGGTCAATACTATACTTACCACCTCCATGAGGTCGTCTATCCCCATGAGGTTGTCTACCACTCATGAGGTTGTCTATTATCCCCATAAGGCCGTCTACTACTATGAGGCTGTCGACTACCACAAGGCCCTCTACGTTCACGTAGACCGCCTACCACCTTGAGGTCAATACTATACTTAACCATACAAATGGCAATGAGTAGGACAAAAACCACCCAACAGCGAATGTGGACACAACCAACCGCTTGACGAGTATGGGTTACCACGCTAGAACGTGGGAAAAGTGGAAAGGACTACGTGGAACACGTGGCACCATTAACTGTCGAACACGTGCATTGCAACATGTGCCTATAAATACCTCCAAGGTGAGAAAGGTATGGTCTCTTGAAACTCGAACTACATGAATTCACATTATACTATCTTCATACTCTCACAAACCGATTATTGATTCTCACGCCGGAGGTACAACGGGGGAGAAAGCCCCGACCTCATTTTGCAGGTAGCAACCGTTGACTAAAACAGCCGGACTACCGCATTCGGTAAGGTAAACACGGAGAAAGCCCCGACCTCATTTTACATCTCGCAAACATTTCATATATATATTGAGAACTTCACATTTGAACTCAAAGACAGTGTGCACACACGAATGGAGGAAGAGATAAAAAACAAACAAACTTATGTAAGCAATGTCATAAAACATTATTAATAGATTTTACTCACTAAAGCACTGAGCTAACTGTGATATTACGTGAGAAGAATTATGCGACCAAACCGAATCTTCATTGTGCTTTTTTCCATCCCAGTATGGTTCATCTCCATCAACCTGGATATGTGGAAATCCATAAGAATGAAAGATGCCAAATTACGTTTACTGCACTTAATTAAATATGAACTGCTAAATATGTCACAATTATTTATTTCTTCCATCTCAATAGGAGAAAGGATATGAGACTCACAGATGAACGAATGGATCAAAACAAAGCATAGAAGAAGGGTATGAGAGATATTGAAAAGCATTGATTTCATCCAAGAAGTTACTTCGTTCATAGGGAATCAGGGATGATGGTAAATGGATCCCTAAAGAAAACTGATAAAGTTAGTAATATATGGTTTATTAAAATGGAATTACTGGATACCTATTAGTCATAGACAGTTATTATTTCTAATTTTCACTCGACAAAATTGAAAATCAAACTGGAAATAATCAGCATAATCCAAAGCCAAAACTAAGAAAATAAGTTTTATGTTACAAGAAAGAAACTCAATCATGGAAAATATCAGAAAACGGTATACTTATAGCCAAAACTAATATCGTTAAATGTTATTTTCTTAACAATATGAAATCTCAAGCGAGTAAAATAACTAGAAATTAATACAATAATTTATAACTTCAGAGAAACACATACATTTTCAAGAAAATCTCTAGACTTCTATTGCAGCACAGAATGTCAATGGAAAAAACTAATATCAAGACTTTTAGACTGCATTGTCTGGTGCAACATTTTAGGTGAATGAAAAATCACTTGATTCTACAGCATGATTTATTCGTTTGTTCTACAATCTCGAGATCAGTCCTATATGGTTCATGACTCAATCTCACACCTTGAGAATTCTAAAAATTTCATCAATTAAATTTAAAAAATATATTAATAAGAAGATGAAATGACTTCAGGGGAAGCTGAATTCTTATAGGAAAACCAAAGTGTATTTTCAAAAGAGAAGCTAGCCCCTCTGTTTTAGGTGCTATAAAATGAAAGAGTGAAGGTCAGAGAGAAAAATCAGCAGCTTACTCTTTGATTAGAGGCACAAGAAGGAATACATTTTCTACGCCTTGATCTCATCAGAGATAAAAATATGAGAGATCAGAATCTCCTTCTCTTTCTAAACAAAAAGCAAAGCAAAAGCGAATTGTTGATACAATAATCCAATGATTGCAGTAACCCATGCTTGGCTCCTCTAATTCAACCCCTAATCATTTGGAAACAGTCCAATTTTCCCTATTTCTCCACCAAATTATTATCTTAAAATTAAATTCGTATATCCTCGTGTACCAGAAAGAGGCTGTCTAGGAATCCCGATAGGGTAAAAACTGAACTTTTGGGGGTGACATGTATAGGGAAGATTCATAAGCGCAATCAATGGGCAATCTGCTGCATTAACATTATTGTGGACAGAGAAATATTGGGTTTTCATTATGAAGGAGGTGGACAAAGTTTTTTCAAAAAGGAAAGAAAAAGGCAGGAATATTTGTATTCTCTTTGAACGACACACCAGACAAAATCACACGCCCAAGAAACATATATACAAAGATACAGCTATAGCAAGTATATACACACACATATAAACACATATCTGTACCTAAATCTACACTTGCAGCAAACTAGAGGATGTGGTTAAGATGGGAAAATGCACCTCTTAACGCATACGAGAATTAGAATTCTTCTTTCTCTTGTTGAAAGGATTTCGTGGGCCCAAGTTGGAGGAAGTGGGGAGGACCAGAGCACGAGCAAGAGATGAAAAAATGGGAATATTAAAATGAAGAAGATGATGAATGAGAGTGACCCGTGGCTTTCTGGAACCAGCCATGTCGCAAAATGCCCGCCTATTCCGTAGTATGTAGCTCTATATATGATGTGAATTTGTATGTAACCATATAATTTGAGGCATTATATTGATTGCGCAATCCTGTATAAAATATATAAATTTTAATTTATAAAATAGATTAATTTTTTCAAAAAAATCACATTCAACGTTAATTTAAACTCTAATCGCTTTTAATTTTATGTACTATAAGAATTAGTACTTGATATGTAAAATTGTAGTTGTGGCCTAAGATTATGAGTTTGTTCGGTATGGCTTTTGTAAATTATAATTTGTGGTTTAGACATAATACATAAACAAGAAGTGAATAAAAGGTGCACATACGGAATCGGTGGATAAAAAAATATTTTTCAAGTTTTATTAAAATAAAGGAAGTTTTTATTCTCCCATAAAATAATTTTACACAAACAAAATTTTTTTTTACCACACATTCTCCAAAAAATCACTTTTCATAAAAAAAAAACATTATCTTACAAAAATGGGGCTCCAGCTTATTTAGACCAAATTTATAATACATGAAAGAATGAAAAAATCGACATGCATTCTGTTAAATTAATCTCATGATTTCATAATAATTGCAAAAATGCACAAGTATAAAGAATTTACATAGGAGAACTCTACTACTTCTAATGTTTGGACTAACTGAATTTACTGTTACAACAGGTTGAAAGTTGGGAGTCCTGCATTCCATGATCATCTTCTAAAGATAGTTCTCTCTCTAATTGTATCCTTGTTATTTGTAGAACATCCTAAGCAAATGAGACGAAAAAACCCGATTACTAACGTCTTATGCACAACACATAGCCGCATCAAGAGTGGCCAACTCTCATACAGTAATAGATTTCCTTTTAGAGCACGTCCAATTTCCGAACCTTATTGATTAAAATCATTAATTGTTGAGTTGAAATACTAGTAAACTTCTTAGCCAAAATTCATGGTGATCGGCAACCAAGGACGGAGCTAGGGGGGCCGCCCCCCCCAACATTGTCCGCGGTACACTATTTTTAGTTAATTTGTAATGTATTTTTCAGTTTCGCCCCCCAAGGTTTTGACTCGCCCCAAAATTTTGAAATTTTTTTTTCCATTAATAAATATTGAGCAAATAACTTACACTTTAAAATTCAACCATACAAAAATCTTAGATCTAAATAAAAGATCCAATAGTTAAATAAATAAATAGCCAAAATCCAATCCAAAACCTAAGTTCCCAATTCTCAAGCCCAACTAATTAAAACCCAATTCCCAAGCTGGTTTATGCATAATGCATGTTTACTTGTTTTGTCTAGTGTATAATTTTGATTTCTCATTGAAATGAAGATATTGAGATTGTGATTTGTGACTGGTGCACTGTTAAAGTTGATTTCGTCATTTTGTGTGTTCAATCCTAATAAGTCTTATTCTTGAATATTTAAATTTAAGAATTAAGTAGAGTAGTTGATGTTAGTTTGTGTAATTGTGTTAGTTATTAAATATTTGAATTTAAGAATTAAGTAGTAGAATAGTCAGTAGTGATTGAATTGAACATTGAATTTCAGTACTATTTTGGTACTCAAAATCGTCGTTTTCAATTCTCTTAGTTAAAAAAAAAATTTCGGGGGCTCCGCCCCCGAACCCCCGGGAGGGGGGCCTGCCCCCCTCCACCCCCCGTATTTTCGCCCCTCCCTAAAATTCCTGGCTACGTCCCTATCGGCAACCAAATATAAATTTTCTACCAGAGGTGTAAATGCAAGTCCCATTATGTTGTTTGATGACTGTAGGAATGCATTTAGGGAAAAACATCACCATGAAGATTTAAAGTTTATTTCCCTGACTAAGAAAATATATCTCATGCTGGTGAACCTTTAAGCAAACAATTCATCACCAAAACAGTCTTGAAGCAACAAGACTTGTCATAATCTACATGTTTCAGTGTGTGTGGCAGAGAGATATACACGCACATCACACACACACACATACCCCTGGGGGAGAGAGAGAGAAAAGTACATTGAACTCCATATATGAAGTGTTGGAAAATATATTATTTCGCAAATGAATTTTCACTTGTGTATGTGAAATTAATCCCACATTGATTGAAAGTTGGGATTTGAAAAAGAGCCTTAAAAGGGATTACAATCCCACATTGGTTAGAAATGGAAAAGTGGGAATATATGGGGACTATAAATAGTACCATCCCACATTGGAAAAAGAAAAAAGAAAGTGGCAAGTGGGAAAACTTAAATAGTTATCCCACATAGAATAAGAATAAGTTTTTGGACCAATTTATATATGGTTAACAATTTGTCAGGTGTAACCATTTGTTGCATAGAGACTCCTCCGTGGCCTACGCGCCCGCAGGGGGGGTACAAATCTTGGACCGACTTGGCCTTCGAGCCTTGAACTTGTGTGCGGGCGCGACCTGCGTACACGAATGTCGGACCGAATGAGTCAAAAATTGGACACCAAGTGCAAGCCACGTTTTGAAAATTTTCTTTTATGTTTTTCCATTTAAAACATAACTTGAAAACTGTTTTCATTTATTTTGTAACTCCAAAATGTGAGAATTCAAATGGCAGAGTTATGGCTGGAGTTATGACTGCATTAAGAGGCAAAGGCTCCTCCTTGCCTATATATACTGAACAATCTCTTCAGTTCAGACACACCACAACAGCACGAAATCTTTCCGCTTCCTGTCATCTCACAGTCACTTGGTGATTCCGTTTCGGCACACTCGTTCAGTTCGACTGTACAACTGCAGTTCACGTCGCTGTATCCTGTGAAGCAAGCGCTCGCATTACTTCGGTGATGGGGCGAATATTGCTTTAAGGACACTGTGTTGGACACAGGCCCCGGCTTCAAAGACGCCAATTTTATCTTCTGTCAACTGCAATATTTTCTTTTCTGTCCACTGTAATTTGTTTGTTACTTCTTCTAATTCAGTTAACTGTTCAAAGTTTACCTACAATCTTAAAGCAATATACTCGTACTAATTTTCTGATTGTGTTTCAGAAAATGGAAAATACACCTACCAATAACGTTGTGGGATCTGCAAACGAAATTGTGCCTCCTGTGGCTCAGGCTGTGGCTATGCCAGGTTCTGATGTGGCTCAAGTGGTGGCTCCAGTAACACAAACTGTGGCTAATATGCCAAGTTTAGCTGCTGGTCCAAGTGGGACTAAGACTGTGGCTCCCATGCCAAGTCTGGCTACTGGTCCAACTGTGACAGTCCCGGTTAATCACGGGGAAAAGTCGGAGAAGTTCAATGGTTCGAATTTCAAGAGGTGGCAACAAAAAATGTTGTTTTACCTCACGACCTTGAATCTTGCGAGATTCTTGACTGAAAATGCTCCAGTGTTCCAAGAGGGTCAATGAGACATTCAAGCAATCAGTGCAGCATTCTGATTTCCTGTGCCGGAATTATGTGATGAACAGTTTAGCTGATTCATTGTACAATGTGTACTGCACAATAAAAACGGCCAAGGAATTATGGGAGTCTTTGGACAAAAAGTACAAAATCGAGGATGCCGGAGCCAAGAAGTTTCTTGTTGGCCGCTTTTTGGAATACAAAATGGTGGACTCCAAATCTATAATCAGTCAAGTACAACAATTACAAGTGATCTTGCATGAAATTCATTCCGAGTGAATGGTTGTGAGTGAATCCTTCCAAGTGGCTTGCATAATTGAAAAGCTACCTCCTGCATGGAAGGATTTCAAAAACTACTTAAAACACAAGCGAAAGGAAATGAACGTTGAGGAACTAATTGTTAGACTTTGAATTGAAGAAGACAACAAAAGTTCTGAAAGAGGGTTCAATCCGATTGTGGCTAAAGCTAATGTTGTGGAGCATGGCCAAAGCTCCAAGACCAATAAGAACAAGTTTGGGTCATCTGGTGGCAAAGGGCCCAAGTTGGGGCCAAAAGGTGGAATTTCCAAGAAGAAGTTTCAAGGGAAATACTTCAATTGTGACAAGATTGGTCACAAGTCTACGGAGTGCCGTTTGCCGAAGAAGAAAAAAGAAGCAAATATGGTTGAAGATGTATCTGACATCAACCTTGCAGCTGTCATTTCTGAAGTGAACCTGGTGGGTTCAAATTCGAGAGAATGGTGGATAGACACCGGCGCCACCTGACACGTTTGCTCCGATAAGGAGATGTTTAATGGGTTTGAAGCAGCGGATGGGGAGAAGTTGTATATGGGAAATTCAGCGACCTCCGAAATCAAGGGCCATGGAAAGGTGGTTCTAAAGATGACTTCTGGGAAAGAGCTGACTCTAAACAACGTGCTTTATGTGCCGGAGATTCGCAAGAATTTGGTTTCTGGCTCGCTGTTGAACAAGCATGGCTTCCGTATGGTGTTTGAGTCAGACAAAGTTATTTTGTCTAAGTCTGGAATGTTTGTAGGAAAGGGTTATGTAAGTGATGGGCTTTTTAAGCTCAATGTAATGGCTATTAAGCCAAAAATTAATAAAATGAATAACTCTTCCGTTTACTTGCTTGAGTCTTCCAATTTGTGGCATGGTCGACTAGGACATGTTAATTACAACACTTTGTGTAGACTAATTAACTTAAATTGCATACCTACATTCCAAATTGATAATAAACATAAGTGTGAAACTTGTGTTGAAGCAAAATTGACAAGGTCATCATTTCAATCCGTTGAAAGAAAAACTGAACCTCTTGATTTAATTCACACCGATGTATGTGATTTAAAATCTGTACAAACAAGGGGAGGCAACAAATATTTTATTACTTTTATTGACGACAGCACAAAATATTGTTTTGTGTATTTGCTTAAAAGTAAAGACGAAGCTATAGAGAAATTTGTTCTCTATAAAAATGAAATTGAAAATTAGCTCAACAAAAAGATCAAAGTGTTGAGAAGTGATAGAGGTGGTGAATATGAATCACCATTTACTGAATTCTGTGCACAACATGGAATTAAACCTGAAACAACAGCACCTTATTCACCACAACAAAATGGTGTTGCTGAACGGAAAAATAGAACATTGAAAGAAATGATGAATGCAATGTTATTAAGTTCCGAGTTACCTCAGAACATGTGGGGAGAAGTTGTGTTATCAGCCAATTACCTTTTAAATAAGGTAAAGAAAGAAGAAAAGAGCCCTTATGAGTTATTGAAAGGAAGGAAGCCTTCCTACAAATACTTACGAGTGTGGGGGTGTCTTGCCAAAGTAGCTGTACCTACACCAAAGAAGGTGAAAATAGGACCAAAAACTGTTGATTGCATATTTATCGGATATGCACATAACAGTAGTGCTTATCGGTTTCTTGTGTTTGATTCTAAAATTTCCGATATACACAAAAACACGATAATAGAATCGAGAAATGTTTCATTCTTTGAACATGTATTTCCATGTAAGTCCAAAGAAGAAGCAAACTCTTCTAAACGGACATATGAGACTATGATTGAGAATAGTCAAGACAAAGAAGTAAAAGAGGAAGTTGAGGTTGAACCAAGACGTAGCAAACGAGAAAGGACAGGAAAATCTTATGGTCCCGATTTTCTGACTTACATGCTAGAAACTGAATCTCAAAGCTTCAAAGAAGCTGTAAACTCTTCAGAAAGTCCTCAATGGAAAGAAGCCATTAAAAGTGAAATAGAATCCATTCTGCAAAATCATACATGGGAGCTGGTTGATCTTCCCCCGGGAAGTAAACCACTAGGCTACAAATGGATTTTCAAAAGAAAAATGAAAGCAGATGGAACTATTGATAAGTACAAGGCCAGACTTGTAATTAAAGGTTATAGGCAACGAGAAGGCATTGACTACTTTGACACTTATTCTCCGGTAACGAGAATAATTTCCATTCGAATGATATTAGCGATTGCATCTTTGTACAAGCTCGAAGTACGTCAAATGGATGTCAAAACTGCTTTTCTAAATGGAGATTTAGAAGAAGAAATTTACATGGAACAACCTGAGGGGTTTTCTACACCAGGACAAGAAAACAAGGTATGTAAATTGGTAAAGTCATTATATGGCTTAAAACAAGCACCAAAACAATGACATGAAAAATTTGACAATGCCATGATGGAAATTGGATTTAAGATCAATGAATGTGACAAATGCGTTTACATTAAAGACATGGGAAATGAATATGTTATTTTATGTCTTTATGTTCACGACATGCTCATCGTTGGTAGCAACGATAAGATGATTAAATCTACTAAAAATATGTTGAGTTCAAGATTCGACATGAAGGATATGGGTTTAGCTGATGTGATTCTTGGAGTTAAAATTTCAAGAACATCAGATGGACTCGTTCTAAGTCAGTCACATTATGTGGACAAAATTTTGGAAAAATTCAATAATGATGATACTGGCGTGGCTAGAACACCGATAGATACAAGTCAACATCTATCGAAAAATAGAGGCGATGGTATTTCTCAAGTAGAGTACTCTAGAATAATCGGAAGTCTTATGTACCTAATGAGTTGTACAAGACCAGATATCGCTTACGCAGTTAGTAAGCTAAGTAGATATACTAGTAATCCAGGGTCTGACCACTGGAAAGGAATAGTAAGAGTACTAAGATACTTGAGATATACTCGTAATTATGGACTGCACTATACCAGATATCCTGCAGTTATTGAAGGATATACTGATGCGAATTGGATATCTGATATTAAAGACTCAAAGTCTACTAGTGGATTTGTGTTCACTTTGGGAGGTGCAGCTATATCATGGAAATCCTCTAAACAAACAGTTATTGCGAGGTCTACCATGGAATCTGAGTTTATAGCTCTAGATAAATGTGGTGAAGAGGCTGAATGGCTACACAATTTCTTAGAGGATATTCTAAGATGGTCTAAACCTGTGCCAACAATTTGCATACATTGTGATAGTCAATCTGCGATTGGAAGGGCACAAAGCAACATGTACAATGGTAAGTCTAGACACATACATCGTAGACATAATACCATAAGACAGTTACTCTCAACTGGAGTTATCTCTATTGACTATGTAAAGTCTAAAGATAACATTGCGGATCCGCTAACCAAAGGGTTAAATAGAGAGTTAGTTGCAAAGTCATCAAGAGGAATGGGACTTAAGCCTCTAAAAGAATAAGTTATTGTAATGGAAACTCAACCTAGCTGACTGGAGATCCCAAGATCTAGGTTCAATGAGAAAACCTAATTGCAAATACTTAACTATATCACTGTGGGGGTTATCTCCGGTCCATTCCTGTAATAACAGTGATGCCCGTGGGAAGAGGATAAGCAATAAGGCTTTTAATGATTCTTATGCGTCGGAAATCCGAGCGGAGTAATGCGGGTTACTCTTAATTAAGAAATCACATATGTGAGAGAGAAGTGGAGCCGCTTCGAAGGGAATTGTGAGGCTCAATTCTTAATAACTCTCACTGAACCAGGCATATGTTCATGGCCACAAACGAACATAACCATGAGAACTGAATTGTGTTAGGAAGAATCCTGTGTGAGGTACATCATCGTTTACACAAAACGCAGAACAGTTCAAAGACATCACGTCTACTGATCAGCTAGTAAAGTAAATGTATTTTCATAAGGGGAGGTTCAAAGGATAACACCTACCTATCCTATGCAGGTTTCAACTGTGGAACTTTGTCACCAAGTATTCCACGTCTCTATTAATTTCCATTCATGTGGGGGATTGTTGGAAAATATATTATTTGGCAAATGAATTTTCACTTGTGTATGTGAAATTAATCCCACATTGATTGAAAGTTGGGATTTTGAAGAGGAGCCTTAAAAGGGATTAACAATCCCACATTGGTTAGAAATGAAAAAGTGGGAATATATGGGGACTATAAATAGTACCATCCCACATTGGAAAAAGAAAAAAGAAAGTGGCAAGTGGGAAAACTTAAATAGTTATCCCACATAGGATAAGAATAAGTTTTTGGACCAATTTATATATGGTTAACAATTTGTAAGGTGTAACCATTTGTTGCATAGAGACTCCTCCGTGGCCTACGCGCCCGCAGGGGGGGTGCAAATCTTGGACCGACTTGGCCTTCGAGCCTTGAACTTGTGTGCGGGCGCGACCTGCGTACACGAATGTCGGACCGAATGAGTCAAAAATTGGCCACCAAGTGCAAGCCACGTTTTGGAAATTTTCTTTTACGTTTTTCCATTTAAAACATAACTTGAAAACTGTTTTCATTTATTTTGTAACTCCAAAACGTGAGAATTCAAATGGCAGAGTTATGGTTGGAGTTATGACTGCATTAAGAGGCAAAGGCTCCTCCTTGCCTATATATACTGAACAATCTCTTCAGTTCAGACACACCACAACAGCACGAAATCTTTCTGCTTCCTGTTCAAATTCATGTCGTCTTCCAGTCACTTGGTGATTCCGTTCTGGCACACTCGTTCAGTTCGACTGTACAAGCTGCAGTTCACGCCGCTGTATCCTGGGAAGCAAGCGCTCGCATTACTTCGGTGAGGGGGCGAATATTGCTTTAAGGACACTGTGTTGGACACAGGCCCCGGCTTCAAAGACGCCAATTTTATCTTCTGTCAACTGCAATATTTTCTTTTCTGTCCACTGTAATTTGTTTGTTACTTCTTCTAATTCAGTTAACTGTTCAAAGTTTACCTACATGAAGCACGTAAGGCAAGCCACTGAGCGTCCAACATTGCAAATGCTATACAGTATAAGACATCAAATGCCAATTTGTCTTCTGCATTCGGATGTGTAAAATTTCTCAGAGTAAGACAAGACAGTAACATGGCAGCGTACGTTCAGAGGTAATAGGAAGTAACTGTAATAAACATTAAGCACTTTACCTTCTAATATTTTAACAAAATTAAGGCCTGGAAGACATTTAGGTTTTGCTGGAAAAAAAGAGAGGGTCAGATCACTGTTTTAGCTCTTAGCTTCCATTCCATATTGATAATATTGAAGAAAATATAGTCCAAAATGATAGCCTTGTTAGTACATATACAAGTGAGAACGGTAAAAAAAAGACGTATCCCTGAGTCTCTGACCCTTCGTACTGTCATGGGATTAAACCCAAACTCCTATGTACAAGAGCAATAATAACAGAAACCAACGATAAAAAAAACAAGCAAAGTACTCACATATTTATAGAGGTTCATTCTCTGCTGCAGGTTTTCAAGAAAAATAAGTTTCTCATACTTCTCTTGCATACAAAAGGATCCTCTAATGAAACCTTTATGTAACACGAATACCTTGGACATGTATCAATGCCCAATACATACTCCTTTATTAGAAATAATTCCTCATGCCCAATAATAGGTTTATCCGTGGTTAACAGGATAATTGCACACTATGATTAGGGCAGAACAAGAATTAAAATGTAACATTCCCCAAAATATAGTCTCTCTTAAGGTTTAAAGATGATCACCAACTGGTTTCTGACAAGTAAGTTTTACCGAGTCGGTCTTTTTGTGACCGATTTTCGACCGAAATTTTCTGTCCATGAATGACTTTGACCCACAGAAATTTGGTCATCAACTATAGAAAATTTTGTTGCTGGTAGCATTATTCATTTTAGTGACTGTGCAAGAAGTGATCCACGATACAATTATAGCTAATGAGAATATATTATACAATAAGATACAAAATGTAAGCGATTCAACATGTGTTGTAATTTTAACTAAGAAAACTTTATGGTTGCATTTGATGATTGCAATCTAATGAATTGAAAAAAAAAATTTATATCTGGCCCAATTCTTTTTACTTTACCTGATCTGCTGATCATGAGTACCAACGTAAGAGAGTAGAATTGAGAATAGCAATTTTTCAGGCGCATGCATGCAGCATGCCTCTTTAAAATTAAATTTTCAGATTGCTTCAATTGCAAGTCAGAGTTCAAATTAAATTACACAAGTTTTTATACTAACCGCCATAACCATTAGCATCATGTACGCAAAATGAATTAACACTTGACATGGAAAACAAAGAAACTCTAACCAATTTGATATTAATTTTATTAGTCGAATGCCTCATGGCTATCAATTAAGACCAGTTGATTTAAAGAAAATATACAGCATAACAATCTTGTGAAACTGACAACTTAAAACCAGTTTACATATTAGTAGAAAAAAATATTTGGAATATTCATTATGTGTTTAGAAAATCAAAAACAAAGAATCTACATAATGTACATTTAAGTGTATGATTGATGTACCTGAGTATAAATCCAGCATATGAATCAGCATAAATGTAATATTAATGCCAGCAACAGCAAATGGGTACTCCCAGTCTGCACGCTTTCCACCTTGCTTGAAAAGTAACCGATGAAAAGGAGCCTGTAATTCAAATACTACAATATCAGTAACTCAATCCTTCCTGGAGTTCAAACCACACAAATTGAAGATATTTAACATCATACAGAACTATCCTTGATCTTGGAAGCAGCAGCGGATCAATCATACCCGGTAAGTTTTGGCAAAAAATAGCAAGTTCTCAAGCGAAATGAAGCCACAACCCCTAAGACCAATGAGTAAGCACAATGAGACAATAGTTCAAAATTTCAGAATTTTCCAGAAAAATAAAAATATAGCTATGTTTATTGCATTAATAGAAGAAGGAAAGAGAAAAGGAGCACACAGTACATCCACATATAGCATATGAGCTAATGTGGTTGGTCATTCTGTTTTGCAGTTTTAGAAAATATTTGTATATTGTTTTAGTGGATCACTTTCTTTTGAATGAGAACCATATAATAATTGAAACATAATAATATAAACAGAGGATTCAAAGAAGAATTGTATGAATGGAAGTGCCTGCCTAAATAATGTCAGTAACGCTAAATTTACTCTCAACTCCCAAACAAAATGACCCATTTCAGCCCAAATTTGTCTGTGGCGCATGTATACACAACACAAAATCCTAGCACTCATACTGACATGGGATGTAAAACTAGCATAAAAAAATGTGGCAGTGCACCTGAAGTCAGTTGATGGATTAGCTCCTTGCCACCCCATATCCTTCCACTGCTCGAAGATTAGACCTTTAAGCTTAACACTTGGAAAGGCAGCATCCCACAAGGTTTGGAGAGCTTCCTGGCAGTAAGAAAAAAAATTATATTGATGTGAACAGGGAACTTGTAAATAGAGTAAGTCTTGACAATAAAAATGAATCCACCTCTCAGAATTTAATTGATATGAAAATATTACATAGATGAGTAGTGTCTATTTCTAGCAAATAGATGAGTTGTATAAATTAGAACATAGTCTCAGGCATGTGGAGTCCTCATCACATGTAGACTATGTAGTTATAGTCGTGGAACTGAAGTGGTAGCCATTTTTTCCCCTTTGTATTTAAATTATCGAGATCATGGGAAACAAGGATGGAGAATATACTTGATGATCAAGGCGAGTCTCACCAAAAGGCACTCCTAATCGTTCTTGAATTGTTCCAAGTCTTTGTTCCTGCTAGCATTTCAAACTTGCAACTTAGGTCAAGAAGTACTAGAAGTCAAAGAAGATTAGAACACCCATACTTCAGTAGATTCAACAATCTTCATCTTTATACACTAACTAGCCAAGAAATAGTTCCCCGGAAGGGGCTAACAAAAGCTATCATAAAAAAATCATGATCCACATCTATTATTACAATGCATGTAATATTAGGCAGACCAACAGACATAAACATAAAACCCAATTGCTCTTTAATGCAATAAACTATTAAAAATTTGGATGCAAGCTGAAATGCAAGAAGTCTCACTAATCAATCAAATTTTCAAAGTACCTGAATAGGACTTAAAGTGCAGTCAAGAAATTTTCCGCTTCTAGATCGTTTATTGCCGGAGCGTCTAAACATTCCTCCTATCCATGTTCGTGGTCCAACCATAGCATTAGATACAATCAACAAAATCTGATTAGTGAAATAATAATTTTTTTTCTCATCAGACCCTGGATACTGATGAAAAGGACTAACTGAACTTACTTAACAAACCCGCACATCCCAATGAAAATAAAAAGACAGATAAAAGAAGCAGAACAATAAATAAAAGCACTAACTGAACTTAAAATGAGTCAAAACCTTCTTATGATTGTCACAAGCACATTATTACCAACCAAAAACACCAGTCAAGCTCAACAAATTCCGTTAAATGTTATTTTCTTAACAATATGAAATCTCAAGCGAGTAAAATAACTAGAAATTAATACAATAATTTATAACTTCATAGAAACACATACATTTTCAAGAAAATCTCTAGACTTCTATTGCAGCACAGAATGTCAATGGACTAAACTAATATCAAGACTTTTAGACTGCATTGTCTGGTGCAACATTGTAGGTGAATGAAAAATCACTTGATTCTACAGCATGATTTATTCGTTTGTTCTACAAACTTGAGATCAGTCCTATATGGTTCATGACTCAATCGGGGGATTATTAAAAATGGCCTGTCAACGTTTAATATTTAAAGTTTTTGTTAAAAAGTCAATTTTACCCTTAATGAAATAGGTTTTTTATTGCAAAATTAGTCCCCAAACTTAGAATAGTTTTATTTTTTCTATTTCTATTCTTCTTCACTATATATTTCATCCGAATCTGATTTTTCTTCAAAAATCTCTTCATCAGTTTCTATTTCTTCAAAGTTGACTTCTTCACATTCATCTCTAATTTGTTCAAAATCGGTAATTAGTACTCTAACTTTCTTTTTTGGGCATTCAGTGCTTATATGTCCTTCTTCATTACAATTCCAACATTTACATCGTTTTTTATCTAATGGTTTTTTATTATAAGATTTATATTTTCTTTTGAAATATTTCCTTTTTGGTTTAAAATATTTTCTTTTAAACTTTTTATATTTTTTATATTTTTTATGTTTTATTTTTATTTTTCCTTTTCTATAATCATAACATCCCCAATTTCCTGGTACTTCAGTGTCTTGACAACAAATTCTATCTTGTACAAATCCTGATTGTCTATAAACCATTTGATTGCTACATATTAAACTTATTTCATCTTTTATAGTTCTTATTATAAGTCCTAAAGTATAGGCTTCTGCATTTCTTCCAATTTGTTTTTCTCTAATCTTATTTTGAAAATAATTATTCCATGGTGGTGGTAATTTTCTAATAAAAACCTCCTTATAATAATCTTTATCTACTCCATTTCCATACATTATATAATAATATTCACAATATTCACAGCAATATTCATTAAAATAACACATATTACAAATTTGTAAATGTTCTATTCTATTTTTAGCATCTTCTATTTCTTCTGCTTTAGCTCTAGTGCTTTCATTTACCCAATCTTCTCCTACAAATTCTCTATAAATTCTTGTAGCAACTCTATTTATTCCTTCATTTATGGTAATTCCAAATCATGCTTCAATACTATCTTTCCAAATTCATTTTGTTGTTTCTTCTAATCCTCCATACCAATTATCTACATTTTCTTTGAAAGTTGCTAATAAATATTCAGTTCTATTTTTATTATCGGTATTACTTCGATTATAATTAAAGTGTGCTATCATATTAGTGCTCCATTCATTAATAGCTTTTCTAACATCTAATTCGCAATCTAGATATAAATATGATCCTGTAATTTTCATTTGTCCTGATTCTCTTAATACTGGTTTAAATTGATCTCTATACATTTTATCTTTTCTAATTTTAAAATCAAGTTTAGTATTAACATATCTTCTAGGATCTATTTCAGCTTCATATCTAGCTGTACTAGTTTGTCCAGCTTCTCCAAAATCTTCTTCTTTAATTCCTCGTGGTCCTCATGTTCTTCCAACCATATGATTTTTAGTTATTCCTTCACAAATTTTTAAATCTTCTAAGTCGAATATTAGGTTTTCCATTTCTTCATTCATTATTCTTTAATAATTAATTTTTCTTCTCTTTTTTCTTCTTTTTTGGTAAGATTTTCTTCTTGTTTTCTAAGATCGATTAATAATCTTTATATATCATCTTTTAATCATTCATCAAGTTCTATTAGTTCTTCATACTTTTCAATTTTCTTTCTTACTTCTTTAAGTTCTTCAGTATAATCTGGTTTAAAATGTTTTTCTTTATTTAGATTTTCTATTATTCTATTTAAAAGATTTTCTATTCTTAAGAAATTATTTTGTAATTTTTCTTTTACCTCTTCATAGCTTATTTCAACTCTAGTAATTTTTTCTTCAATTATTTTTATACCTTTTTCAATTAAATTAATTTTATTATTCATACTCATCCTCTAGATTTTTTACAAGGTGGTTTAATATTTTCAAATCCTAATTTATCTAATAAAATATCTATTTTATAATTAATAATATCTAGTTTTTCTTCTAAAGTTGCAATTTTATTAATACTATTTTTCTGTGCAATTTTTGATATTTGGTTTTGTATTTCTTCAAGTTTAGCTTCATCAAGCACTTCTAAATTATTAATTTGTTCTTTGATTTTATTAAATTGTTTAGACATATTTTTACTTAAAACTTCTAATCTTTCTTTAGCTATTTCATCTTTTGGATCTATGTTATTAATTCCATCTATAGCTTCTATATCTTTAGTTTTTATTTGTCCTAATTGTTGCCATAAAAATGCATTAGTCCAATTTGTAGTCATATTTAATAATCCATCTGTATTTCCCCATGAACTTAAAGGTTGAAACATAGTAGTATTCCATCCTCTAGTTTGATAACTTCCTATTGGTAATCTTATATTTTCGATTTCTTGTTTATCAAATCTTATTTTTGTTGGTAAACTCATATTAATCTGGTAGGTTTAAAGGATTTATTACTATATTATTTATCATTTGTTCTATTTCTCTCCTTAATTGTTCTTCTCTTCTTAATTCTCTTGTAATTTCATTTCCTATTAATTCTCTTTTAATTTTATTCCAATTAAAAATTTCTTTTTCAATTTCTCTTCTATTACTTCTAGTTATTATTTGTTCTTCTAAAATTTTTATTTTATTATCACAAAATTTTTTAGTTATTCCAGGCATATTTTATTCTTATTTAATAGTTGTGTATTCTAAATATTCTTTTAATTTAACAAGATCTAGTTTATTGTTAATTATAGATATATAAAATTTTAATGTTAGATTAAATTTTAATTTCTTATATTCTTGTGGTAATTTGTTAGAGATATGTTTTCTCATTTATAAGTTTTTTATGTGATTCTGAATATTTTTAATTCTTCTATTCTTTATCATCAAAACTAAGATCAAAATCATATAATTCAGCAACATTATTATAATTATCATATTGCTCTATATTTTCAAATGTTCTTTCACTATTTTCACTATCTAACCAGAAAAATATAATCATTTTTATTATTTCTTTAGGTAATATTTCTTTTAATCCAAAATAAGCAATTGTAAGACATTTTTGGTAATATCTAGAATCTCTTTTTATGAAATTTATTCCTCTAGTAAAACTATCATAAGTTTCTGGGATTTCTATTATGTGACTATAATCAATACTATTAGTGTATCTAAAAGGTACAATTCTATAATAAAATTCGTAAGTTTCCATTATGAAAAGTTTTTCAAAGTATACAATCCTATAAAAATTCTTATATAATAATTTTCAAACAAATCTTCAGACAATAAATATCTTCATAGCTTAAAATAAGGGCCTTACCACGCTTCGCCAAATAGCAAGAATGTTATATGTTCCTGGTCACCTTCGTCACAAGAGTTGGCCAAAGTCCAACAGCATCACAGCAAAACGGACACATAGGCACTCAAAACTCTCAAACAGACTCACTGTGTAGAACAACACTCAAAGCGTAATAAAAGATTTATTTCAAACTTAAAGACTTTATTGATCTGATGATAGCTAGAAAGCTATTATACAAAGATTTTTACAGAGATTGATACTCCGAAGAGTGGTTTCTACTCTTTCAAGAAAGTGGTTACAAAGATCATTTGGAGAGAATATCTCTTTTTTGTGGATTTTTTGGTCATGCCTCTTCAAGTAAGAAGAGTCTTAATTTATAGATAGGCTTGCACTTCACCGAGAAGCTTCTAGCCAATCAAAATTTTACAACATAAAAGTAAAAGTACAATAATTTCTTCAAAGTGGTTGCAATAATCAAAGCACTTGTCTGCTAGTGTCGGCAACTTTATTCCAGCTTTTAACAGCTGTCTCCTTTTTCTTTAATGATCACATGGTGCTGTCTGGTGATGTAGCTTTCTTATCGTCCTTTATTTGTGGACGTGTCCCATCAATCTGCAAGCTTCTTTTATGCATTCCTCACTCCCAAGGAATTGATCGTTCAAGATTTCACAAATCTTATCCTCTAAAATTTTTGATTCTTTGTCTCCTCTACAGATAAGGATCCAATTATTACTCATTCTATACACCATATATTTTCTCCATAGAAAAATTGCATGGTTGAGCAAACTGATTTAATTCCAAGGGCTCGCTTGTAAATCATCCATTTTCTATTGATAGTGGGCATCTCTTTAAAAATCTGAATCTCCTTGAGTGGATTCCCATTATTTTTTCGAATAGTGACAAGATGATGTTCTCCATACCATTCTGGTTCTTTATACTCAGGACTGATAGTATAGAATCTCAATTCAACTGGTTGTTTATCACTGTATTTTTTGACACAGTTAACAAATTCTCTGTCAAATTGTTCAATTTCTTTTAGATTTGCTCCTGGGAAGAGTCGAT
>JAGHKM010000053.1:0-67334 GCA_019097785.1 Fraxinus excelsior
CGGTGCCGGATTTTTGGTTTTTTTTTTTTTTTTTTTTTTATGTTTGTGAGTTTCAGATTAGAGACGGTGTTGGTGGTGTGGCGGTTGGGTGCTGGTGGTTGTGAACTTGGCTGCGGGTGGTGGTGGTTGATGGTCGACAGTGTTTTGTGTGACCTATCATTTGGTTAACTGTGACTAAGGATTTAACTGTGAGTCACAAATTTTCAAATTTGTGACTGGGTATTTTGGTCATGTGACTAAAATTATAATCTGTGACCTTATTCGATAATATGTGACTAACCATTTTGTTACCTGTGACCTAAAAATTATATAATCTGTGACCGTGAAAAAATTTGTGACCAATTAATTTTGAAATATGTGACCGTGAAAAAATTTGTGACCAATTAATTTTGAAATATGTGACCAACGAAATAATTGTGACCTACAAAATTTTTGATCTGTGACCATAAAATAATTTGTGACGTATAAAAATTATTATCCGTGACTGAAAAATAATATGTGACTAACTAAATTGTAAATCTGTGACCGGAATGGTCGTCGGAATAATCGTCGGAATCGGAGCAGTCACCGAAACGATCGTCGGAACAGTCGTCGGAGAAGAGTGGTGGTCGGAATGGTCGCCGAAATAGTCATCGGGGTGGTATGGGTGGTGCAGGTGGGGGTGAGTTAATTATATTATATTAAAAAAAAAAAACCTGATTTTTGAATTTTCAAACTATATACCTGATTTTTGAATTGGTGTAAAGTATACACCTTATTTTTGATTTTTTCCCTTTAATGTGAGTTTTGTGCCATTTTCATTTGGCTTTGGACCGTTAGATGGGCTTATTTTGGGTGGCTCTTTTCTGGGCTTTAGTGAAAGGGTCCGTCCCCATGAATCTTTGATAATAATACTTTGTTAAATTTGAAAGGGATTTCATATTCAAATTGATGTAGGCTCTGGAATACGAATTGAATTTGGATTCTGAATTTCATATTCACTACAAATATCGTACAATTTTTAACGCATGCAAAAATGGATTGATAATATGAAACTTATATTGCATTCATCGGGCTACTTCTAGGTTTTGTTTCATTGATTTTCTTCAACCGAACAGGTATTTCATATATTATTCATAATAATTTTTTGGTAGGTTAAAGTGATTACATAACTGGGTCACTGAATTACATTGTCTTTCTAGAAGACCAATCCACTTTTTGTATTGTTTTACGTCTGATTTGCATCCTTAAACAATGCAAGATCCACTAATTCAGGTCGAAAATAAATGCAGGTCTTAAACAAAGGGATTGAAGAGTTATAATAAATTGAATTATATGATTGATATGAATTAGTGGATCTTGATCCTTTTTTTTTTTTTTTCCTAATAGAGTTGAATAATGTTTGAAATGAGGTGATTATTGATCGATAGTTAACACGCTCAAAACATTGTTAGGTGATTAATTTAAATGAGGCTTCAAAGTGCAGATATTTAAATTTAACCATATCCATTTAAAGAATGTGGGAACGTGCACACGTGGGAAAAGAGAAGGGAAAGGGAAAATGACTTGCTTATATCATAGTTCCCTTTCAATTGTAACTTGGTGGAATAACCCTCGACTAGCCATGGCTAGCAACTAGTGATCTATTAAAGGTTTCGTTTGCCATTTCTGCACCATTAACTTTTGATTTTCCCAATTGTTCACTGCTCTTAAAGCCAGTTGGGGATTTGGCAAATCTTTCAGTATAGAAATGGTCCCTGTTTGGAGAACTCCAGCCAACAATTTCTCCACTAGCACCTTTTTCATTATCGTTCCCATTTTGGTGCTTAGAAGGAAATTTAAGGACCACCCTGGCTTCTCTTTTCCCATTGCATGCCTCAGCTTTCTTTTAATTTCGGTACACAGAGTTGGATCTTGTAGTAGTTTTAAGAACAAGCCCTCATTCGAACTCAAAGTTTGCAAAGCATCCATGAACTCTTTCGAACAATGGGTTTTCACCTCTTCACCAAAATGCTTACTATTTAACCTTTGATCACTAAATACCTTTATTGCCTCAACCAATTTTTCTTCAAGTGAGAAATTCTGACCAGATGGCATGTCAAGATCATCGCGAGAATCCCACTTCATGAAGCTTGAAATTTTCTGATAAATTTGGGATATTTCTTCCACTATTTCCCAATCAAGAGTATCTGAAGGTTTTTGTTCGGGAACTTTGTTGTACACCAAAGTTTCCGCAGCATCTGACTTGGGGACATACGTATCTCTAGATTTCTTGTGAGTTCTGCCTATTCGCTTGTGATTCTTTTTTACAGGGTGTCCATGTTCTGAATCAATTTGCTTCAAACATATTTCAGACTCAATTTCTTCTATATATAAAAAGTGCCTATTTAACAGAATTTCTCGGTTTAACGGAAAAACTAACGGAATTTTCCTAAACCCTAAACCACACCCTAACCATTCTCACCCTTCCACTTTTTCTCTCTACCCCCAAATGCTCTCCCTTTTCTCTAGAAATTCAAAAAAGATGAAAATCCATCCACAAAAACTCTAGAAATCGAAGCTGCAAAAATTCTGCCAAAAAAACTGAAAAACACCAGAAATCACCATTCCGGCCAACTCCACAGCCGGAACCTCCACCCTATTGGTAAATTTACCTCTGGACGAAGCCCCCCATGGTAGCAATTTGACACAAACAGCTCAAAAGCAACCGAAATCTACTGAAAATCGAACAACAGTCGCGACTTTAGCGACCTCGCCTGGGAAGAACGTGATTTCCGGCGCCGGTACTGACAATCACGATCGCAAACCACAACTGGAAGCTTCCCAACACCCAAACGAGTCTAACCATGGTGGCAATTTATCCATATCATCAGCCAAATGTTCTGAATTGCAGATTGAACACAGCCTTGTCACGAGGCTCTCGACACCGCTAGCTAAGAACCCATTTTCCGGCGCCGTTCAGACCACTCATGGAGGGGGACCACCTGGAATCGACTCCTCCTCACCTGGTGCTGCTATTCCACTATTGGGTCTTCACCAATTCGATCAAAACAAGGTTCGATTGCTTCTTGCCATGAACGATTTTTTTGAAAAATTAGGGTTTAACAAAATTGATGATCCCTTACTGCTCCTCTTCTCGCGTGCTTCTACCTCATTTCTTCTTCTGCTGTTCTTTTATATTATCTTCTGCTTCTGTGTTCAGCAAAATCTGCACAAGAAAATTATAATCTATCAATTGGTATATTAAAAGTGGCTATGAAACGGATCTCACAGAAAATCTTGTTCCATTTTTTCCACCGTTAACTTTAACTGATTCCGTAAATTAGCAATTAATCCACTCTTTGTGTCCATTTATCTACTGCCTGCTGGAATTCCATGGTAAAAACAGTTGATTCTTGAAATGCACAAACATTTTTGGCGTTGAAGAGATATACCGGTACACAGTTTTTTTCACAACAAAACTAGCGGTGAAGTGAAGATGAAGAATGAAGAGAAAGCACGGACTCTGTTTGGGATTTCTCTCTTTGAGAGGCCCAGATGGAAACAATTCTTCATTTGCTCTTCTGGGTTCTTCTTTGGTTATTTGTCAATGACATCTATGAGGTATATAAATTTGAGAATTGAAGAAAAAATGATTTTCTTTGATGGTGTTTTTTTAGCATTGAATTACATAGAGATTGTTTCATGTCTTATCTATTGATAATCATGGAAACCCTAGCAAAATTTGTCCCTTTTCCGCCTTCTCCACTTATATGACAATCGATGAATCAAAATTCGATAATTCTTTCTCTCTTTCTGGAATCTTGATTTTCCTTTTACCTTAATTGAACTTTATCTACAGAATTGTTTTAATTTTCAATTTGGGGAAGATGATTGAGGAAGCATATGTTTTTAGATTTCCATTTAATGCAATATTTACTGGTTATTGAAATCGTGAAGCTCTTGGACTGGTGGAGGTACCTACTGTTATTTTCAATTAGTAAGCATGATGAGCACTAAGGATTGGATTTTATCTCAGTTAGTATCCACGTGACTATCTTCATCGAGACCACTGTCAGCGTCAGAAAGGAGGTAACTCTTTCATGCCAATTCTTGATTTGGTAAACTTTGTATGCTAGACAATGATCATATAGTACATTTCTTGTGGGCTTTTAATGGCCAAAGAGATTTGTATTAGGTGTTCTGAAGTGACAAAAAATTGTGAGGCCATAGAATATACTCCTGCTATTTTTGTTGTATTGAGAATTAAATTGGAAAAGATTAGAAAGTTTACTTTTAATAAAAGAAAATGTTTTGGTGTTCAATGTTAAAAAAATAAATAAATAAACAAATAAATAAAATTACATAGAGATCAATCTATAGTGCTGTGGATACGTGCAATTCACGAGACCTACAATGTATTCTTGACACTATTTCTATGATTGGTAGATGGTGCTCGTATAGAAAAGAGATATATGTACAATAACATTATGCATGTGAGAGTGGGTGGTATAATCTGCAAAATTGGAGCTTGAATTTGTTTCACATACTGTATTTGTAGATTGATGAAATGGTGTAGGAAGAACCTGCAATTCATAATTCTGATGGAATCTCGATTTTTCATTAATTAAGAGTAGATGTTCAATGTATGAGTTTTCTTTTTCAGGTACAACAAAGTTGCTTACCTGGATACTGACGTTGGGCAGACGGAATTTACTCATCCTGGTATTCTTTCGCTTACTGTGGTTGACAAAGTAACTCCAGGTACTTTTGCAAATGGTGTTTACCGTTTGACTGATGTTCTCTCTTTCTCTCTCTCTTCGGCCCAAGTCTATCACTTTATTTAATTATTTATCAATTACATAAACATTACATCATTAATTATTTAATTAACCAAAAAAATTACATCTTTATTAATAACAAATTAATTCTTAAACAAAACTATTAAATATAAACTAAGCAAACGTGCATTGCATGTTGTTTGCACCTAGTAAATAAATAAATTCGTACTACATCTAACAACTCAAGTCCTTAGATAAGGTGGTTCAACACTCCTAATATTACTTCCAGATAGAGTTCTTACGAACAGCTTGTCTGCTCCCTCGCCTTCTATTGGCAATCAATTTTCGGCTAGATCGACCATGGCGGAAGTCCAATATGCTAACAAAGCTACATATACAACCTGCTTGCTCCTTTTCATGCCGTGACAGGCGTCTCTGTGATCTGTTTGCCATAACGAGTGATTTTAGGGCCTCAAATCTTTCAACTTCAGCTAATTTGCCTTCCTCTTACTGCAAATCTAAGCACAGAAAGAAAGAAAGAATGAAACTAAAAATTACCGATTTTTAATTGAAAAGCTCGATATACCGAGTCAATAACCACCATTACGAGCACACATTGTTTCTGATGAGTTAAAATATAAGCTCATTCTTAAAGGTGTAAGCAAGCCAAAACTTCCTATAATTTGATCTAAATGTGAGAAGGAATACCTTGGGAATTTTTTCTTTGATAATCATGACGAATTAAACAAGAAAATATTTTGCAAGTGAATTTATGTTGTCAACCTACATTAGAATTCTTGGGCATCTTATCTGATGATCATGATGCATCTGAGAAAAAACTATTTCCCCAACAAAGATATATACCTGGAGTCGGATATTCTGATTTATATAAGGGAAAATTTCATAATTAAGATGTTTAGTTTTACCTATTTCAAATTTAAGAGAGAAGGTTTAAAATTTAAAATTTTAGATTTTTTAAGGTTTAAAATTTCAAATCTCAATTTTTTTAAAATTTTATTTATAAATTAATTAATTAAACGTATATTTTATTAATTAAATATATTAAAGTTGTAATTTCATATAAGTTGGTCACAAATTCTATATAACAGGTCACAAATTATTTTACGATCACAATTCAAAAATTTTATAGGTCACAATTTGTTCATCACAAATAAAAAATTGAAACGTCACAAATTATTTTATAGTCACAATTCAAAAAATTTATAAGTCACAAATTAAAATTTTTATACATCACAGATTATTTCGCGGTCACAATTTAAGATTTTTATAAGTTACAGTTTGTTCATCAGTCACAAATAAAAAAAATTATAAGTCAATTTATTCATCAGTCACAAATCACAAATATTATAAGTCACAACTTATTAGACAGTCACAAATTTTCAAATTATTGATCACAAATTAACAACTTTTTAGATCACATTATTTCTTGATCATAATTTATATTTTTCATTGGTCACATATTGTTTATTAGTTACAGATTAACTAATTTAATGGTCACAAACGACCAAATAATCTGTGACCATCAACAAAACTTGTGACTATCACCTCATCACTCCATCCAACAGCACTACCACCGTCGTCAGAACCACCCCCCATTGTCATCACAGCCGCACCACCACCACACTACCAAACACAACCTAACGATGCCTGCCGCCACCACCAACACAGCCCAACAACATAACATGGATGCATAGCCATCACCACCACAGGCAAAGCTCGACAACCCAAAATCGAAGGATAGCCACCACGATCGAAGCTAAGGCTACAAAGTTGTGCTGATTCCATCTCCGTTGCCAAATCCGACACTAAAACCACAAACACCACCCATCTACTCACCCCCGCCACCAGTTTTCTCCCCATCATCACTTGCCCAATCACCTCCACTACCCAAGCAGGATCGCTGCCACGACCGAAGCTAATGCTACCAAGGTTGTGTCGTTCCATTTCCATTGCCAAACTCGACACCAAAACCAGAAACACCACCGATCTACTCACCCTCACCACCAGTTTTCTCCCCACCACCACCTATCCAGTCACCTTCACCACCCAACAACGTTCGCCGTCGACGATGATTGATTATTGGTGCCACACTACCTGCATAGGCGAACCAGGGGAAGTAGCTGAGGGAGAGTAGGACGGAGAAGCACATATCTAAGCCTGGACTACCGACTTAGTGACTCGATGAGTTCGGACGACGCTAATACGCGAGTCTCTGAGTTGAGCCAACGTGTCGGGCTTCAAGTAGTGGTGCTCCATTTTTGTCGGGCGATGAGTGTCTCCTGAGGCGGCGCTCCATTTTTGCCTAGTTACAACTATAGATACAAGTATAAAACTATACATATGGAGAGAGAATCTGGAGACGGCGTCGAGTAGAGGAGGAGAGCTGTGTATCAAATTAGGGATTTAAAATGGGGTGGGTTAGTTTTATAATATTATTATTAATATTGAAAGATGAAAAATTATCTGATTTTTGAAAAGAAATTCTTTAAATTTGAAATTGAATTTTTTAAATTCTGATTTTGTGTCATTTCCACCTTATATAAGCCACATGAGGCCCGATGCATCCTTTCCCAATCTCTCGTAGTAAGAAAAGGTTCTCTAAATGCTCTATCACCTACAAAAACTACTTCTACAATCACCATAAATCTGCAATGCCGTTACTCACAGCAGTCACATAAAAGTCTCTTTCTCTTGCATGCACTAATCTTTAGGCAATTTGATTATGAAAATTCTGGACTGGAGAGAGAAACATATGAAGGGAAGAAAGAGATGATATTGTACAGCACTGCAAAAGTTCAGTAAATACAACTACAAAAACTTCCCAACCAATTCATAGTTGGCTACATCAATTTTTTTCGTCACTGCATTCAGTACATTGCTAGCTCTACTCGAAGATCCAAAGCAAACGATATTTTACAAAATCACAGGAAGATTTCAAAAGCTCGGTAAAAAACATGTGAAAGAAATGAATGGTTCAAGAAAAGATAAACTTAGAAATCACATTTTACTTCAATATTGACAAAGTTTTAAATCGAAACAATATGCAAAACAGAAGAATTACCTGAAATTGGATCCACCATGTAGCCACACATACTTCAAGAAAAACAGATAACACGAGAGGCAAATAATCATGATTTTGCATTCTTAACATTTTTTTTTTTTTGAAAAGTGCTTTTGGCAGTACCAAAATGATCTTCCTCTCAAAGAAACCAATTACCAGAATTCCCACTCAACATAATAAAAAAATGCCAAAAATTATAATCTTGGGCATTTACTTCCTTAGAAGACTCGATCAAAATCTTCGTCATCCACTCTTGCATTCAAGGACAATAAGATCACGTAACAAAAATCTTCACACAATAAAGCTTAATATTCAGTTCACATTTATTATTTTGATGAAAAATTCAAGTTTTTCACTGTAATGATTCTTCATCAAATTCTGACCAAAGAAACGAACAAATTCAAGAGATACCCATTGTAAAAAATTGACCTTTCTTTACATTAAAAACTCAGTTGTTAAATAGTAAATAAAAAAATATTATTTCTAGAAAATAAATAACAGTTATAAGGTAATGTGATAATTGGGTCAAATATCCTATTTCATAATAGCCTTATGGAACATTAGTGTTGGTCACTATCAGATGAACTTTGTATCTAACTTGCTGTTCAAATATGGCAAAAACTTGAATTCGTTTAATTTTTATATAAATATAAGTGAATATAAAATGAAATGAACACAAAACTAGTTGAAATGACAACTGACCATTTAAAATGTCAGCATGTTATTTTAGGTCACAGAGTCTCGATTTCATTTTAACACAATTCGATCATATTTTTGAACATCTTAAAAGATTTATATAAGTTAAACAAACTAATTTTTTGAGTATCTTATCTATAATTGAAGTATAATGGAATTTAAGATGGTTACATTCATTCATAGTGAAGACTATTATAGTTTATTCATGGAACAATGTTGTTGATCACTATAGAGTGAACCATTTTTTATTTTTATTTTTTATCGATCTTAAAAGTTTAATGTTGTTCATCGATTTTACTCTAAATATAGTGAAAATTTTTCTACTTTCATTTTCATTTGGGTACAAGAGAATATAAAGTGAAACAAATACAAAATTAGTTAAAACGTTATCAAATCGTTTATAACGATAGCACGTCATTTCAGTTACGAGCTCTAAATTTCACTCTAGATATAGTTAAAACATGATTTTCAATAATTTTCATGTGGATAGGGAACATAAAGTGAAATGAATACAAAATTTATTAAAATGGCACTTAGTCGTTTAAAGGGCATGTTGAACAATTACACGTTTTTTCTGTTTTGTAAACCCTATACCCTAAAACCTAAATCGTATAACTTAAAACCTAAACCCTAAACGGCAACCCTCCGTTTAAAATGATCAGATGCCGTTTGGGGTCACGGGGTATCGATTTCACTTCGAAACTAGTAAAACAGTGTTTGAAACATCATACATGACTCGCACACATTGAACGACTACACGTGCTATGTTTTGAATACCATACTTGCTACTTATGTTTTTCTTTATTGTCAAGTGTAGTGTAGTTTACTACCAGATTATGGAGTGACTCACTATAGTTTGAACAAATGTGTTGACTGCAACTTCGAAATATAGTTAAAATTTTCATCTCTAAACTTTCATATGGTTACAAGCGTGAATAAATCGAAACGAACACTAAATGAGCAGAAACATCAGTCATACGTTTAAAACGACTGATATTGTTTTGGGTCACGGGGTATCGATTTCACTCCGAAATTAGTAAAATATGCTTTGAAACATCATACATGACACACACATTAAACGATTACACATGCTATGCTTTCGATGTCATACTTGTTACTTACATTTTTCTTTATTGTCAAGTGTAGTATAATTTCCTACAAATAATATGGTCGGGAATTATACTACAAATGGAGTGTAGTCGTTTGGCTAACATTTCTACTCATTTAATGTTTGTTTGGGTTCATTCATGCTTGTAACCACGTGAAAGTTTAGGGATAAAAGTTTTAACTATATTTCGACGCTGCGGTCGACACATTTGTTCAAACTATAATTGAAGTATAATGAAATTTAAGATGCTTACCTTCATTCATTGTGAAGACTGATATAATTTACTCATGGAGCAATGTTGTTAATCACTATCGAGTGAACCTTTTTTTATTTTTTATCAATCTTGAATGTTGTTTATCGATTTTATTCTAATTATAGTGAAAAGTTTTCTGCTTTCATTTTCATGTGGATAAGAGGAAATATAAAGTGAAACAAATACAAAATTAGTTAAAACGTCGTGAAATCGTTTATAACGATAGCATGTTATTTCGGTTACGAACTCTAAATTTCACTCTAGATATAGTTAAAATATGTTTTCATTAATTTCCATGTGGATACGAGGGAACATAAAGTGAAACGAATACAAAATTTATTAAAATGACACTTCATCGTTTAAAAAGGCAGCATGCCATTTTTCCATTTATTCCGTTTGGTACCAATTAAAATTCAATTAAAATTTAAAATATAGTCGTTATTGGGTTCCACTTTCTAATAAGAGTCAACAATAAACTAGTTTTTCAATTTTAATCCAATCTTAATCTCTACCAAATGGGCTCTTAAATTGAGTATGAAAAGTGGAAATTCATGTTATGGGATTTTGGTAAATTTTGGTTTGAAATTAGACATTTTAGACATTTCAAATTAATAGTATTTATGACTCTTAATACATGATAAAATAGACTAAATGTTATTTTACCAAACATTATTGGCTATAGGCTATTTTACCAAATATTATTGTTGACTAGCTTTTTAAGCAAATTCCCCGTAGGTAATTTATATTAGGAATGAATCTCAATTTAATATTATTAAGAAAATAAAGAGTTTAATAAATTTAACTTATTGTTAAAAAAACTCATAAAAAACTAGGTAAAACAATTTTTAAAAAATACTAACTGTTATAAAAAGAGAGAAAAGAGAAGAGAAAATAAAAGTCAATAAACTTTTCTATGTATTATAATGAGAACCAAAGCCCTATATTTATAGGACAGCAATAAGGATACATATGGTAATAATATCTAGGGCTGCATGGGTACATGTGTCATTCACATTAAACCCTAATTTACTTTCCTTTTACAACACTCCCCCTTGAATGACACATTACAAAATATCTGCCTCGTTAAAATCTTGTTTGATAAAAATTCAATGGGACAAAAAGAACAAACGAAGGAAAAAGAGTATAGTTATTTCGAAGTATTAAATATAAATACTGTCTCATTAAAACCTTGCTAAGAAAACACAGTGGGATAAAACCTAAGCGAAGGAAAAAGAGTACAGCTACTCCCCATAATGTTGATCACTGAAAATTTTTGAGTCGACGCATTCCAATCTCGTGAACCAATTTTTTGAATATAGATGTTGATAGTACTTTTGTAAATAAATCGGCCACATTGTCACTTGAACGAATTTGTTGAATATTGATGTCGCCATTTTTCTGAAACTCGTGTGTATGAAAGAATTTTGGAGAAATATGCTTCGTCCGGTCACCTTTGATATAGTCTCTTTTGAGTTGTGCAATACAAGCAGCATTATCTTCATATAAAATTGTTGAACTATCTTTTGTTGAAACTAATCCGCATGACTCTTAGATATGATAGGTCATGTTCCTCAACCATACACATTCTCGGCTTGCTTCATGGATTGCAATGATTTCAGAATGATTTGAGGATGTTGTTGTCAATGATTGCTTCACAAATCTCCATGATATAGCTATTCCTCCACGTGTAAACACATATTCTGTTTGTGATTTAGCTTTATGTGGGTCAGAGAGATAACCTGCATCTGTATATCCCACTAAAGCAGATCCCGACTTTTGAGAATAAAATAATCTCAAATCAATAGTACCTTTAGGTAACGAAAAATATGTTTAACACCATTCCAATGTCTTTGTGTTGGTGTAGAGTTATATCTTGCAAGGAGACTTACAGAAAAAGTTATGTCGAGTTGAGTACAATTTGCAAGATAAGTTAATGTTCCAATTGCACTAAGGTATGGTACTTCAGGACCAAGAATCTTTTCTCCATCTTCAAGTGGACGAAAATGATCATTTTTTATATTAAGTGATCGAACAACTATAGGTGATGCCAATGAATGTCCATTATCCATATAAAATCTTTTTAAAACTTTTTCTGTATACGTAGATTGATGAACAAATAATCATTCTGGAAAATGTTCAATTTGCAACCCAAGACAGAATTTGGTTTTTCCCAAATCTTTCATCTCAAATTCATTTTTCAAATAATCTGCAGTTTTTGTTGAGCTCTTCAGGAGTTCCAATTAAATTTAAATCATCAACATAAATTGTCACAATTGCAAATCCAATATTTGTTTTCTTTATAAAAATACATGGGCAGACATCATCATTTTTATAGCATTCCTTCAACAAATATTCGCTAAGGCGATTATACCACATGCGTCCATATAATGATTTTTGCAATTTAATTGAGAACATGGTTCTCGGGCATGTATCATTTGTTTCTCGTACTTTAACTCCTTTCGGGACTTTCATATATACGTCACTATCAAGTGAACCGTACAAATATGCAATCACTACATCCATAAATTTCAGATTTCTCTAGTAAGTTCAATTTTACTAGGATCTAGAAACTTCAGGTTTCTCTACTAAATTTTAGTTTGATCATATCATTTTATTTGACCAATTATTTCTTCGATCGATATATTTTAACGAATTTATTTCGATTTCTCACTATTATATTATGATGCAGTACATCATGTGCAAAAGTGTTGTCGACAACTTTTTCTTATCTTTTTCGATTCTATTTCTTTTTCCATTATAACATAACTTATTGAGATATCTCAATTTTCATTATTTCAGGTACCTGAACCTCTTCTGGGGTTTTATAATATGTTATGTCTAAATACTCATTAAAAGTATATACATCCTTAATAAGACAACATTTATCAATTGCTATATTTACGTTTGGAGGACTTTATAATAGAATCGAATGTCATCACGCTTCAGGCGTGCCATAAATTTATCAAATACAATATTAACGAATTGTCCTTCCAGGAGTCAATTCGAGTTGGAGCATTTAAAGCTGATGTGTGAGATTGTCAATATCTTTGGTCATTAAATGCATCTAAATAAATTATCTTTCGAACTTCTGGTTCGAATTGTCTTTTGTGATGATTTAGATATTGATGCATTTGTATATTATTTTCAGCTTCTTTATTCTTCCCCCTAATGCTGAGAGAATTGTCAAATTGACAATCATTTTTATTGAGTTATAAAATATCACCCATTTGGGATAAGGGTTCATGCTACCCATTTATTCTCAGCATTTTTTACTTTCCATCTCAGTGCATTGTGGTGGATTACATATACAACACTATCGAAATAATTTGATGGAAAAATTAGGCTCTGACCATAAGCCAAGTTATAACTAGGAGAACTATGATGTTGGCATGATGCGTAATGACTTTCCCTAAACTGAAATGGGAAGTATTTTGTTCTCAATTAACTTAATTGGAGACGTTTAACAAACAATAATGTTAAACCATTTATCGACATCTCAACTAACCACTTATTAAAAAGTTGAGATTTAGGATCACTAGTATTAAAAAGACACATTGTCTTAATTGTATAATCTGAAAATTATGCTCATAATTTGAGTATCACTTTCGCAAATTTCAGGTTGCGAACACCATGCAATCATCTAATATTTGTATCAAATCTATTAGATACAAATAATATCTAGATGGTCAACGTGGAGGGTGACGGGGCCCCATATATCACCCTAATTAATTTTCAGAACTATAGTGAATTCAATCCTTATTTAACTGGTAAAATAACCAATTTTCAATAAAAAGAACAAACATCAAATATGATTTCATTGGATTGAAGAATCTTCCGGTTCTTCATTGAATATCCATTTGAATATTTAATTTCGCATCATTATTGATCCAGTGATGGTACAACTGGTCATGCCAAACAATAAAGTCAAATTGAACTTCTGGTTCAATATAAGATATAATTCAATTATTTAATTTCGAAGAATATGATTAAACATTATATAATCATATATCATTCAAGTAATCAAACTAATCAATATTCTCATGAAATTAATTACATGTTGTCCTTCAGGGATAAACATGAATTTATAATGATACATTCTTCGAAACATGCGCTATTTCGAGAGCGAGGTATTTCATTATTGCTTTTTCGAGAGTTATGTGTCAATATTCTTCGGGAATATTGAACATTATAATTCATGCTCTTTAGGAGCAATCAAATATTATTATAATAAAATTATTTAAGGATTTACTCTTCTGGAGTAAAAATATAATTTATGTTAGATTTTACATAATTATGCTCTTCGGGAGCAAACAAAATCCAACTAGAATATTAATAATAATGTACTACTTAAGAAGCGACAATATTTGTAATAGACAAATCTACAAATAATATTCTTCTGGAATATTGGAATCGTAATATCATGCTCTTCGGGAATTTTTCAAGAATATTAATTATAATGACGTGCTACTTCGGGAGCAACAACATGATAAATTATTAATTTAAAGTTTATGAAAGAAATATGTGCTACTTCGGGAGTACATCGTATTTTAATTACTTTTTCCAAAGCAATATGTCAATATTCTTCTAGGATATTGAAAATTATTATTTATGCTCTTCAGGAGCAATTAATATTATTCTATAATATTAAATATAATGTTGTGCTATTTCAGGAGCAACAACAAATTATTTGTATATAGATCTACGAGTAATATTCATCTGAAATATTAATTATAATATTGTACTATTTCAGGAGCAACAACAATTTTACAATAGAGAAATATAAGAGTACTAAATTCATAAATTATTCTACGAACGTGAACGAGATAATTAATCAAACAATATCAATATGACATAAGTTACGTGTTTTCCTTCAGAGATAAACACTAATTCAAAAATAGTATGTTCTTCGAAACATGTGCTACTTCGAGAGCACGTTGTATTTTAATATTGCTTCTTCAAGAGCAATATGTCAATATTCTTCTGAAATATTGAAAAATATAATTTATGCTCTTCAAGAGCAACAACAAATTATTTATAATAGATAAATTTACGATTAATATTCTTTTGGAATACTAATTATAAAGCGGTGCTACTTCAAGAGCAACAATATAATAGATTATCAATTTAAAATTTATGAAAGAACATGTAAAAGTATTTAATCAGTTTAAAGACACAAAAGGTATTAAATAATAATCATGTATATATTTTGCTAACATAAAAAAAAAGAACAATGAAAATAAATATGAATTGATCCTATGCAAGAGTGTCACGTGTAGATGTACAGTAGGGAACAAAAAATTCTTTACCTTTATCAAACCTATTATCATACACAAACTCTCATGCTGACATAAGAAATTATTTGGCATCATGATTACATGTCTCATAAACCAATTAACATGTATGTATATAAAAAAAATGGGAATTAATGTAAATTAGAGTAGAAGATGCTAGCTGTAGATTGACGGAAACCAATGCAAATTGGGCAAATATTGACTAATTACTGTACGTGTTCCAACCATAAAATTCATACTAATTTTAGCATAAATCCCTACCAATTTATAATGCACGTGTATATAAAATAATTCACATGTCACCAAATTGATTTTGGTACATATGATTGATGATTATGTTAAAAAAAATATTACCTTCTCTAAAGGATTGAGCTTTCGGTATTCTGTTTTTTCTTTGTTTTGGAATGTTGCTCTTCGTGTTGTGGTAAACTTTGAAAAATTAAGCTTTCGTACTGATAACATGTTATAAAAAAAAAGAAAAGAGAAGAGAGAATAAAAGCCAATAAACTTTTCTGTGTATTATAATGAGAACCAAAGCCCTATATTTATAGGATAGCAATAAGAATACATATGGTAATAATATTTAGGGCTATAGGGGTACATGTGTCATTCACATTAAACCCTAATTTACTTTCCTTTTACAACACTAACAAAATTTTTGCCGAGAAAAAAATAATATTCAAAATATCTTATTTTTCACCAAAATTACAAAGTAATATTAGTGATGCCTACAACTTTTTATCGTCGTTCATCAATGCTAAAATAATTATAAAAGGAATAAATTGTATTACTGATGCCAACAACTTTTCATCGTCGTTCATCCCAAAAGCTAGCATATGAACTTTTAAAGAGAGCGACGTGAATAGTTCACAAGGTGATAGGTAAAACTCTTATTTCAATCAGTGAATTGAACCATTCAATTAATTAGTTTGCAATTGAATTGATTGAAAGCTGCATGACTGAATATATATTTTTTTAAAGAAAAAATGGTTAAGCTGTTTACCCATCCACGAATATATAAGATTTTTAATGCATTGGTCACTAAAGATGGAACCCATCGGATGGAATTCTATCGAGTTACAATCCAATTTGCTTATTATTATTATTATTTTTTTTTTGGGATAAATCCATCACATTATGTAACATGTTTCATTAATATCAAAAGAAAACAGTACTAATTTTGAATAAATAGATCAAAAATAGGGTTTGCTAAGATAAAATGGTTAATAATAAGATGCTACTTTAGGAGGCAACATTAATAAAAAGATGTAGCAAAATACTTAATATTTTTAAAAAAATCCTAAAACTGCGAAATAAAATTAACTTTTCTTAAAACTTGTTTCTAATCACACATTCAATGAAACTCAGAATTTTTATTAACTTTCTATTAAATATTTCATCAACTTTTATTAAAATCTATTAAAAATCTATTTTTTATTAGTCAATTCATAGTTACACCATTTATATTCTCGTATCCATTTGCAGACTTTGAATTGACGTCAATCATTGTAACTCTAATTGATAACTACTTTTGAATAAGAAATTATTTTTATATCAAGATTGAGAGCAAAATATAATAATATCTATGAGATTTAACTATGAAAAATATAATTAACTTTTAAATATAGTCACGTACAATATGACCAACTTGTATTAGTATTCTTATTGTTAGTTAAGAAAAACTGATAAAATAAGAAGCGTAGTCTTGATTATCAACTGTGAATCTATTTATCCTCTATTTGGTTTATCTAAAAAGGGATAAATATTTAAATCAAAATCAGCAATTAATATTAATTACAAATTTCATGGGATCTACATGTAACACCCGGGAAAAAAAATTTAGTATAAAATTTAATTATTTGTTCTATATATATTATATTTTATTATTTTGAAATTTGAGGGATTAAAATAAAGCAGGTTTTAGATTCTATGTTTTTGGGTCAAATATTTAGTCTTGATCGAGTGACAAAAAATATATCAACATTGGGCTAGTTTTGTTACCCGCATTAAATAACGTAGATTGAGCTCGAGAAAATATAAGTTCACACGAGTTAAGTCCAAGTTATTTCCAAGAGATATCCACTGTTGCACGTGTGTGTGTGTGTGTGTCTATATATATATTAGTTGTATACCATTATGATTGGTTTGTTAAGAGACATAAGAAATCTTACGGGATTTAAGATGACATAAGATGAGTGTGTTGCTTGGTTACCGATATACTCTATAATAGAAGAGTGGTTTGAAGTGTTATTTTATTATATATAATTGTGTATGGAAATTGCACGTATCTTACTAGGTTTTTTTTTATTTAAATACTCACTCTTACAAAATTTTACAGGCTAGTTTGGGTCGATTGGAGTTGTGACGGGATGGTGCAGCGGACTGCTAAGGGCGATCGAAAAGATAAAATATTAAGTTCATTTTTCACTTTAAATTATTAGTCAGTTTAATTTGTTCAAAACAAATATTTAAATTGTGAATATGTTTTAATTATGGATATTTCAGTTATTTTTAGTCAAAGAATATTATTTTATCGTTTTCGAAAAAAAATGAATTTTTTTTTTGTAACACCTCAAGATGCATGAATTTTGGAGCGTTACAGTTTGGTATCAGAGCAAATGTTTTATTTTTTCTGTAGACTTCGTTAAAAAAAAAAAAAAAATTATGTGAACAGTAACACTATTCACGTGAACATTATATGTCACTGTTCACGTAAACAGTGACGATTTTTTTATTTTTATTTTTAGAGATTTCATGTTTGATTTATTGTTAGAATTTTGTTGATTTGCGTAATTGTAAAATTGAAGGGCTTTGTCAAAAAGACCTAAACTGTCTAAGAAGAGTTTGAAATTTAAGCGGTCCGTTGTAACCCCATCCTCATCTGGAAGCCTTTTGATTGCGCGTTATTCAAATCAATGAGATGAAATACAATATTTCAAACCTTTAAAAAATCCATTTTTAGAAACTTCTATTTCGAGAAAATCATATTTTTGGATATTACAAAAAAAAAAAATGCAGTATTTTCATAAATATTAGAAGTTTACGGACAATGTAAAATTTAAAGTCTTAAACATGTAATGAGATGAAAAATCCTTGGCACGTAGCGCTCACTACTCGATCACTCTCCAATTGATCCAAGGTATGAAAAGAAATGTTATTCCTTTAGCATGTTTATGAGTCATCTTGCTTTATATTATGAGATATATAATCATGTTTACTTCGCATATTTTATTAGTTGTTTAAATTTTCACAAATGATATGAGTATTATTGATGCAAACGGAATGAAATAATATGGTCACTGAAAGATCAAGCATAATTGAAGTTTACTTGTCACATGATTAGGACTTGGTAAGTAACTAGGATGACTGGACATAGCCCCACATACCTACAACGTGCTCAAATTGCTATTGAGAACTACATGGATTTTGAAGTGAGATGGGGGTGAACCTTTGTCGAACATATCGAAGATTTCCTTCTAAAGTGGGAGCAAGCAAGATCATTCGGATATAATGAAGGGACCACCATCTCGATATATCATCTTATAAACACTATGCGACCTCAATGGAGAGATGTGGCTTACTTCGTGAGAGATATGGATTATGAGCTCTATCTGCCGAAGACTGGGACAAGATTGATTTTAGAGGATATTGTGAGGATATCATAATCTTGTGGAACCACAGACAACAAGAGCTAGCACTAGAACCCGAGCCTGAGCCTAAGCTAGAATTTGAAGAGGACCTAGAAGAAGAGCCTGAAGAAGACCCAGAGGAGGACCCTGAGGAAGACCCATAGGAGGAAGTCAAACTGGAGCTATAAGACCCTTTCATTGATTTGGTTACAGATTCTGAGCTCGAGTCATGCATTACTTCAGATGATGAGACCCCACTATAAGAAGATTTCTAGGACTCATAGAGATTAGAGATAGTCTTATTTAGCCAAAGTTGATTTGTTTATCTATGGATTTTTAAAAAAAAACCAGATACTATATTTGAAATTTTAAAGTTTTTACCATTAATATTATTATAATTAATTTTTGCATTATCAAATTTTCCTAAATTAGAATTTTATTTGTGTTAAGAAAATGTCGAGACAACAACAAAACCAAGCAACAGTCATCAGAGATTTGTTGAAAGTTGTACAAGATTTGGGTAGACAACAAACACAGGCTGGTCCCCAGAATGCAAATGCTAACATCAGTTCAATTGTGGAACAATTCCGCCGCTACAAACCCCCAACCTTCGATGGCAAGGCAGACCCATTGGCAGCTGAGGAATGGATAAGAGGAATGGAGCGAATCTTCAAACATCTTTCTTGCACTGATGCTCAAAAGGTATTATGTGCAGAATTCATGTTGGTTGATGCTGCAGGCCATTGGTGGGAGTCAGCATCACGCACTAGAACAAAAGCTCAACAACGTGCTCTGACGTGGACGCAATTCAAGGACGAAGTGATGGGAAAATACTTCCCACAAGCTTTGAGAGACCGAAATGAGACATAATTTCTTCAACTGAAACAAGGAAAGATGAAGCTTGAGGATTATGAGAGAAAGTTCGAACAACTCTCTAGGTACGCACCACACCTAGTGGACATAGAAGCAAAGAAGGCAAGGAGGTTCGAACTGGGTTTGCGTCCCGAGATTGGTGGGATAATGGCATCCCACCAATTCACCACCTATAGTCGGGTTTTACAAACTGCCCAAGCAATCTCAAATAGGTTAGAGATTGACCAAACTTTTCAGCAAGGGATCGAGTCCTTAGGAAAGCGGAAATGGAATGGGTCCAACAAAGAAAAAGGAGAAGGACAGAATAAGAAAGTTAACATTGGATCAAGTTTTGGACAAGTCGTTTCACCCTGTCCAAAGTGCAACATGATGCATATGGGTGAATGTCTCTTCGGGAGAAATGTGTGTTACCGGTACGACAAAACATGTCATTTTTCCAAAGATTTCAAGGAAGACCCCTCGAAGAAGAACGATGAGCAAGAAAAGAAGGGAAAAGCACAAGTTTTTGCTTTAACTCAGGAACAGTCAACAGAAGATCCGATCGTAGGTAATTTCGAGGACAAATTTTTTTTAAGGAGGGGAGATTGTAACACCCCGAAAAAAAAAATTTAGAATAAAATTTAATTATTTGTCCTATATATATTATATTTTATTATGAGGGATTAAAATAAAGCATGTTTTAAATTCTATGTTTTTGGGTCAAATATTTAGTTTTGATAGAGTGACAAAAAGTATATCAACATTGTGCTAGTTTTGTAGCCCGCATTAAATAACGTAGATTGGGCTCGAGAAAATATAAGTTCACATGAGTTAAGCCCAAGTTATTTCAATTCAAAGAAGCATGATTAATATGTATTATTTTATTTGGTAAAAATGTATTTTTAATGTAATTAGCAAGAAAAAAATATAATATTTTATTATCTAATCAAGTTTATCTTAAATTTTGAAAACGTAATCATATCCAAATTCTGTTTCCAAGAGATATCCACGGCTGCACATGTGTGTGTATATATATATATATATATATATATATATATATATATTAAATAATATTAGTTTTATACCATTATGATTGGTTTATTAAAAATTCAATTCTTATCAAATTGGATAGACACGATTTTCCATCACAATTTCACTATAACTCAACCACTAAATTTTTCAACTATAAATAGTGTGTCAATGTCTCATAATTCACTACCACAGAATTTTACACAGCAACTTTCATATAAAACAGCTGTAAATTCTAAGTACATTTTTTATATCAAAAACTCGTTTGATCAATCAAGGTAAGATACTTTTGTGCAAGTTGTTTTGTTTCCTTATGCTTTTATGTTCAATAATTTATGCATGAATTGCCTGTGGACCTTCGAATTCTTTATTAAGAGAGATAAGAAATCCTACGGGATTTAAGATGACCTAAGATGGGTGTGTCGCTTGGTCACCGATATACTCTATAAGAGAAAAGTGGTATGAAGTGTTATTTTATTGTATATAATTGTGTATGGAAAACTGCATGTATCTTAATGTGTGTGTGTTTTTTTTTAAATACTCACTCTTACAAAATTTTACAAGCTAGTTCGGGTCAATTGGAGCTGTGGTGGGATGGTGCAGCGGACTGCCAAGGGCGATCGAAAAGATAAAATATTAAGGTCATTTTTTTTACTTTAAATTATTAGTCAGTTTAATTTGTTCAAAACAAATATTTAAATTGTGATTATGTTTTCATTATAGATATTCCAGTTATTTTTATTTAAAAAAATATTATTTTATCGTTTTCGCAAAATTTAATTTTTTTTGTAACATCTTAAGATGCATGAATTTTGGGGTGTTACACTACAACTTTTATAAATTTTTAGAGAATGTGTGGTTGAAAAAAAAAAGAAATTTTTTTAAATTTACGTGTAACATTATTTTATAAAAAATTGTGTGATTGAAAATAAGAAAGAAAAATTATAATGTGAAATAATGCCGGTGCGTATGATATCTTATTCATCATATAATTATTGAGAAATGTCCAGGACCTAGTTGCACGATTCCTATTTCCTTCCAATTCTGATGGTGCAAATTGGGATCTTTGACCCGTCCCTTTCGATTGACTATTCAAAGTGTAAAGCCCCGTTTGGTCCTCATTTTTTTTCCATTACATTACACTAATTTTTTCTCTTCATTTCAATTACACATTCATAAAATAATAATAATATTACATACAAATTTAAAACTTTTCATTACTTTTCTACTACACATTCTTCCATCAATCACTGTTTCAAAACTTTTCAACACCCCAAAATGGGGGCCAAACATGGGCTTATAAATTCCAGATTAGGCTGACTATATATTCTTGGAATATGGTTTACTCTAAGAGTCCGTTTGATAGGGTCCAAATTCCATGGAAAATGAAAAACATTTTCCATTTTTCCACTTTTCATGTGTTTGATGTGTCTTTTTTTCTAGGGAATCCATTTTCCACCTATTTTCTAGGTACAATCATTTGATGCACATTTGCTTGATTTTGTTTTCTCACCTATTAGGTGGGAAAACAATTTTCACCTTTTTTTTTTTGCTTTTTTTTTAGCAATGACAACCAATTCTATCAACCATTGTAAAAAGAATTTTCATTTTTGTTGACAATTTCTATGCAAAACAAAGTCAAACGAATATGGTAATTTTTTCTAATTGTTTAAAAAATTATTTTTTTACTTTTTGGTAATTGGAACAAATTCTAGACGTATTGGTAGAAAAAATTATCACTTTAATGAACAATTTTTATAAAAAATGAAGCCAAACGGACACCAAACTTTCAACATTTTCCAGGTAGAAAATTATACCAATCAAACACAATTAATTACAATTTCCAGTAAAACAAATTCTAAGCAATTCAATTTCCAGTAAAACATTTTCTTTCCACTCATTTTCCACATTTGCAATCAAACGGACCCTAATTCAAGACATTCAATGCAAGTTGAGGTGTAAAATGGGAATGACTTGGGCAGTTGATTTAAACCGAGTCTCCATTTTCAAAGTGAATGGTGGACCGATTGTAACTTATAGTGTACTAAGAAAAACCTTATATTTTTAAAGAACATATTTTGTAATTTAGACAATATCTATAAATTCATAGAGCAATTTTTTTTTAAAGTATTTCCAGTCTCTTTATCTTTAACACTTATTTTACTACTTCTAATATGTATTTATTGTTTTTCCCTATATTTTGTTTTTACCAACTTTCCTTCAAATTATTATATTATTTCTCTATATTTTCTTTGTATATACTATTTAACTGGGTCAATATCTGGAGCATAGAGAGTTAGAAATTATTAAATGCATTTAATTATAGAGTGAATTTGACTTTCCAAATTTAGAGAGTCAAATTCACTCTTTATTTTAAAATGTTAATTTAAAAAGTCTTTTAAAACATAATTTTATGTGTTGTCTCTTTATAATAGAAATCATTTTATTTTAAAGAGTATATTGAAAATGCTCAAATGCTTTTTCTTTACCCATGTACAAAATAATAATAATAAGCTTGACTAGTGATAATAGTTTATGCACTACCAATAATAATAATAATAATAATAATAATAATAATAATAATAAGCTTGACTAGTGATAATAGTTTATGCACTACCACGTTTTTCAATAAAATCTGTTTGCCGAGCGACCAAAGTCCCACATTGGATAGAAGTGGGGAGGATCATGAGTTTATAAGTATGGATAATATCTCCATTGGTATGAGGCCTCTTGGAGGTAAAGTCCAAATGAAAATCCATGAGGAGTTAAACCCAAAGTGGATAATATCATACCGATATGAAGATATGTGGTGTCCAAAGTCCTTACAAATGGTATTAGAGCCAAGCCACAGACTTAACATTACTCGGAATGCTAAACGAAGGTGGTGAGCCTCGATTTGCTCGTGATGAGATTCGTGGATGAGCTCTATTGGACAGACGGTGTGCTCCGGATGCTTTATGGACGTGTCCTAACCCCATTACGGTGAAGATGAGTTGACTTGGATAGAGCAAGCTCTCGAGTCAAAGAGTGCTCTCCGATGCTTCATAGACGTGTTTTGACCCCAACACGGTGAAGATGAGAGTGGAGAATCCTAGTTGGTAGAGAGTGGAATTATGGATGATCGTTTGATGGGAGGCTCGGTGATCCTTTGTTTGAGGGGATGATTGTTGGATATATGACCAAAGTCCTAAATTGGCTAGAAGTGGGAAGGATCATGAGTTTATAAGTATGGACAGTATCTCCATTGGTATGAGACCTTTTGGGGTAAAGCCCAAAAGCAAATCTATGAAAGTTAAGGCCAAAAGTGGACAATATCATACTAATGTGGAGATATGTGGTGTCCAAAGTCCTTACAAAATAGAAATAAATTTTAGGCTATGTATGATTGCCACATTTTCTATGAAAAATATCACATTTGAGAAAAACAAATTCCACTTTGGCCGTTTGATTGCAACATGGAAATGGAAATCGAATTCCAAAGTATAACCACGTTAACCTGCATTTTATTTGTTTTCATAGAAAACAAATTCTTATGGGTTTGATAGGTTTTTATTCTCCAACTAACATGTAATTGAAATTTCTTTCCACTTTTGCCTATCAAACAGACCATTAACGTATTAAAAAATGTGAAAGTGACCCATTGTCATGGACTATTATCCATCAAACATGCTTACAAATAAAAATATTATATATTTAGTTGAATTTGAATTTGAAAGTGTGGGACTAGTACCTCTCTCTTTATCCAAAATAAAGAAAAAGTTACCTAAAAGTAATAATTTGTAGAATAAATCTATTTGTTCAACAATAGGTTACAACAATGGGTCACAACAGTACGTCTACGGCTGAGATGCAAAAAGAAAAAGAAATGGAGGGAAATGATGGAATCACAATAGCACGTGTATGGCTAAGATGCATCCAAAAATGAACGACTAAGTTGCAAAAAGAAAAAAAAAATGGAAAATGCTCAGCAAATGGAGTGAAATGAGTGAAAGACCTCATAACACTTGCCTGGAAAAACTAAGAAACTCTACCACCCTAATTTTCTCATCCGGTGACGTCAAGATTTTTTTCATCTAACGAAATCAAGATTTTCGATTTTCTCAGCCGGGGACATCAAGATTCCAACCCTGGTTTTTCAGCCCAATCCCGTAGACATCACCGACAACGAGTTTGATCCAGACCATGAGTCACACATTTTTTCCTATTAGCACTCCGTCTTACTCATTCGATCCTGATTCACGCATTTTTTCCCGATAGCACTCCGTCTTACTTCTTTTCCTCAAGAAGCTGAAAACCCAGCATTGCTAAGGTATATTCAATTGAAGGTATGAAATGTTGAGAACATGTGCACTCTGTCTATAACATTATGATGTTTGAACTCATTTCACCATAGTTCTGTGTCTGAAAATGATATTTGCGAATGAAATTATATTTGTTATAATTTCAACAATGAACAGCTACTTGAATCCATTTTCGCTTATGTAGAAATCAGCATTTTGCTGTACGTGTGAAATTGTTATGCTAAAAGTGTGTGCTAATTTTTTTATAGGAGAATAGATGATGGAAGTTGTGGAAAATGATTTTTTGGTGGAATTCAAAAATGTCAACGTGGAATGCAATACAAATGTTGTTGAAGACGAAACGGTGGGAGGAGATGGAATGATTGTGCCAGAGGTTGGTATGAAGTTCAGGGATGTACACGAAATCTTTGATTTTTACAAATTATATGCTTACAACGTAGGTTTTCCGGTGAGGAAAAGGAATTCGAGAAAGGACGACGATGGAGTTGTGTGATATGTGACTTTCACATGTAGCCGTGAAGGCCGAAGAAGTGGTAGCACAAACGGTTCTTTGAAGCCGCAATCAACAATTCAGATGGGTTGTAAAGTCAGGATCTCTACATCTACAAATAATCATGGTTACTGGAGAATTAACACAGTACATCTCGACCACAATCACAAAACAAGTCCAATGAAGTCGAGATTGTATCGATGCAACCGAGAACTGAGTGCACGTGTGAAACGAAAGCTGGAAGTGAATGACATGGCTGGAATTCCATTGCACAAAAGTTTCAATTCTGTAGTTGTTGAAGCGGGTGGATATGAAAATATGACATGCATAGAAAGGGACTGTCGAAACTACATTGAACAAGTTAGGTGATTAAGCCTTGGTGAGGGAGATACATAAGCAATACAGTCATATTTTTAAGATATACAAGCACGATGTGCGAGATTTTACTTCTGTATGGATTTGGATGACGATTCGTGATTAAAAAATGTATTTTGGGTAGATAATCAATGTAGGGAAGCATATAAGGAGTTCGGGGACGTCACGTTTGATACCACTTACATGACTAACAAATATGACATGCCTTTTGCACCTTTTGTTGGCGTCAATCACCATGGACAATCAACACTTGGTTTGGTCTCGAATGAGAATACGGATACATTCGTGTGACTTTTCAAGATATGGCTTAAGTGTATGCACGGTCAAGCTCCGCATGGAATACATGTATTGGTGTATGATTCTCAAACGGTTGAAAAATTTGAACAAGGTTGGGGATCGATGATCAAAACATTTGAGTTGCATGATAACGAATGGTTGTCGAGATTGTATGATAATAGAGGTCGTTGGGTTCCTTGCTTTTTAAAAATAACTTTCTGGGCTGGAATGTCAACAACACAATAGAGTGAAAGCATGGACGCTTTTTTCGATGGGCGTATGTACTCTAAGACATCGTTGAAGCAGTTCGTTGAACAATATGAGCGAGCATTGATGAACAAGGTGGAGAAAGAGTTCCAGGCTGATTTCAAGTTGTTCTCTCAAATGGTTCCATATACAAAAACATATGAAATGGAAAAGCAATTTCAGGCCATGTACATAATGCTAAAATTCAAAGAAGTTCAAGCTGAGTGCACGGGTAGGGTTTACAACAATGTCATATGTGCTTCGGAGGGATGTTTTGGGATGAAATATGAGGTACATGAAGATATCGTTTGCATCGATCGACGTAAAAAGAAAATATTTTTTGTATCTTTCTAGAGAGATAAATGTGTCATTGGTAGTTAGTTTTTGAGGATTTCTTAATCCACTTATTTTTGTTTTCAAAATATAGTTTTTTTTTAGTTAAGCAATTAAAAGAAACATGTCCAATTTTATTACAAAAGGTGCAAGTGGTGTTTGAAGCCTTAACAAACATGTTTTTAAGAGATTTTTGTTTTAACGAGAGTTTGAATCCGATTCCCCTTTTGTCAAATACACATTTTTTTTATTTCCGAGCATCAAATCAAAATTTTTCTTGCCCTCGGTGAATTTATAAACGATTTTTGTTAAATCCTCAACCTTTTCTTTTAGGGAAGTGTTTTCCTTAACCAATAATTCATAATCAAGATTTTCTTTTGATTTTTCCAAAGTTTTCTTTAATTCATCTTTCAATAAAAAATTTTTCTTTTTAAGAATAGAATGACTCAATGCAAGTTTTTCAAAATCTTCAAGCAATTCATCATAAGAATTAAGTAATTCATCATAAGAAAATTTTTCTTTTGTACTTACCTCATCTTCGAGGGCCATGAAGCACATGTTAGCAATTTCATCTTGATCATCGCTTTCATTTTGATCTTCATTGTCGCTATCATCCCAAGTAGCTTGAAATGCTTTTTTTTAAGCTTTTCCTTTTGTTCGGGCATTTGATTCTCTTGTGACCGGGTTTGTCACATTCGTAGCAAATAATTTTCTTACTTTTTTCTTCTCATTTGTCGTCTTTTCTTTGAAACTTCTTATTGTTTCGAAAATCTCTCCATTTTTTGACGAGAAGTACTAGATCATCGAGCTCTTCATCACTCATGTTGCTTGTTGATGTCTCTTCATCAATCGTCGATTTTAGAGCAATTTGTCATTTATGAGCTTCTTTTGATTCCTCTTTGCTTTTCCTTGTCTTTTCCTTGATTTCAACATTATTGAGCTCATAGGTCATCAAGGTTCCATATAATTCTTCTAAAGGATATGTATTCACATCATTTTTGTTTTCTATAAGCATCTGAAAGTGATATAAGCATTTTGCTCACAAGTTCACCGTTAGTATATTTTTGATCAAAACTTTTAAGCCATTTACAATGTCGGTAAAATGAGTAATCATATTAACAATGAGCTCATCTTGTTTCATAAAGAAGTTTTCAAATTCTTTGACTAACATATTTATTTTAGTTTCCTTAACTTTATTTGTTCCAACATGAGTGACTTCTAGAGCATGCCAAATTTCATGAGTCGAATCACATGTGCTAATTCTATTGAATTCATTTTTATCTAGTGCACAATAAAGTAAATTCTTGGCCTTAGCATTTAATGACAATTTTCTCATATCTTCATCGTATTCCTCTCTTGACTTGGGAATACTTTGATCGGGTTTACCGTCAGTTTTAATAGTCGTAGCACATAGGGACCATATTCAATAATTTCCCAAATGTTATAATCAATAGATTGAACATAAATCATCATTCTAGCCTTCTAATAATTATAATGTGTGCCATAAAAGAAAAGAGGTCGGTTTGTAGAATGCCCATTGAGATTTTGAAAATCGGTGTTAGCCATAACTCAAGATTGTGAAATCTTAAAGAAGTGAGTACCGAGCTTTGATACCAATTGAAAGCCCAAGATTGGCTAACCAAGAGGGGGGTGAATTGGTTATTAAAACTTTTTCGTTAATTACTTAAGATTTTAAACTAATAAACACACAAATGATAGAGAATTAAACTAAGCACAAGTAGGCACGTAAATGGAACAATATAAACTTGCACAAAGTAAAACATTAAGTAAAAAGGTTAGAGAGTGCAAACGATGTAATATGGAGGTTCGATCCAACGCAATGATCTACGTCATCCGTTACCAAGCTCTTCGGCACGAGCAAGACCCTTTTCACTATGTTGATTGACTTATGGTGCAATTCAACCTTTTACAACACTTCCGGTGACTTACAACTAATGAGCACCGATCCTTTTACAATGTTGAGCTTTCCAGGACCTCAACACGACCCACAAATCAAAATGAATTTACAAGTGAAATCTTCTCTTCTTATTGAATGATAGATTAAAGTTGATAACAAGAAGAGAAGAGGCAAACACTTCAATAGATGACAATGAGTATAGCTCAAAGATTTTCACAAAACCGTCTGACACGATATCATATACATTTGAGTTCTTTCCCCGGATAAAGATTGCATTATGCCCAAGGTTCCTTTTTGCTCTTAAATGGGGGAGAGTTCTAAGGTAATGGGTTGAGGGTAATTGTGTAATTTTAATTGATCAAAATAGAGTATTTTTGGCATTCAATTCTCAACTGGCATTTTGCTTTTCTATGACAAATATGTGAGTAGATTTCAAATTTTTAATTCATAATCACTATAGTAAAATGTATTTTAGTCAAATATTTTCATTTTAATGATAATCAAACTGAGGCTAAATTTACATTTTACCAGCTTTTAAAAATAAATAAGCTTTACCAAACGAGCACTTCGTCATGACTTGTTTTATTATGCCCCCTCAAACAGCTTGTTTATTAGAGATCGCCTACCTTTAATAGGGTATGAATAGCTTTATGCTTCAGTGATGTAGGACAACTAGCTTTGGAGTTTGAAGAAGTGCTGGACAGAAAATTGACAAAAAAAGACCGCGCCAGGGGCAATTTTGTCATTTGTCGCGACGGTGTCGGAATGGGCTGAAATTTGACAGGTTGATTGGAAACGGCCCGAAAAATTGGACTCGGGACAAAGCCCGAGATCTCGGGATTTTAGCCAAATTCCTTCGTTTAGGCCTTCAAATAATTAATTTCCATATTTTCCGTTTTGAATTTTCGCTATTTTTGGAACGTTTTATTATTCTATATTTTTAGGGTTTCTTGTAACGCCTATTTAAAGGCCTTTTAACGTTTTCTGGAGATCATTCATTGAATAAAAGTTTCGTTCTTAGAGAATTTCAGTTTTCTTATTTTCAAGATTTACGTTGGTAAATCTTTTACTTCCGTTCTGCGTCATTCAGCGACTTCCTGACAATTTTAGCCGTGTTCATTATGTTGCTTGCTTTATTCTAAAGAAAGGACTCGTACGAGAGCAGAAATGACGTCCGATGGTTTTTCAGGACGGGTCGAAGGAAATTACTTTCTTGGGGAAATGAATTTTCTAAGTGTTAGTTACGAATTCTAAAAACCCATCTTCAAACTAGCTATTTCCAATTTTCTTGTATTTTTATTTATGATGGGATTTGGACTTGTCATGGAATAGTTAATTATTTAAGACAGATGCGAGAGTGTAGTTACGATAATCTGACTAAAACACGTGGAGTCTTTCAGCGTGTATATTGCCTATAAATATAATGGATTGGAACCCAAATATATCATTGAATTGTAACTACATTTTTCTTTGGGGTACTTACAAAAATACCCTTAAAATTAGATATGTTTTGAAAAATCATATGAAAGATTTTTAGGAAGTAAAAAATACTGTGTAAAATAAAAAAGTGACACAATGTCACTATTTTTTTATAAAAATTGTCACTTTTTTAAAAAAGTAACACAAACTTAAAAAAAGTGACAAACACTAAAAAAGTGACAATTCAAAAAAAGTGACAAACACACTCAAAAAGTGATACAAACTCAAATATCAAAATAGACTCATCCATTGCATGCTGATTATGTACTCAAAAAAAGTGACAAACACACTCGAAAAGTGACAAACACATTAAAAAAGTGACAAAAACTCAAAAAAAGTGACAAAACTCAATAAAAAAGTGACAAACACACTCAAAAAATGACACAAATTCAAAAAAGTGACACAAAACAAAGTTCAAAAAAAGTGACAAACACTCAAAAAGTGACAAAATTAAAAAAAAAAAGTCACAAACTCAAAAAAGTGACGAAAATTTTAAAAAAGTGACAATTTTTTTTTTTTTTAAAAAAAGCGACAAATCACTCAAAAGTGACGAAATTTTAAAAAAAAATATTATTGCCTGCACTAAACTCACTATTTTTCCAAAGACAATGAAATGTAATGGAAGACATATTTTTGAAATGGTCACATTTTTTGGTTTTTACTAATGTAATCGATCACTTGCATTATGTGTATTTACGTATGCATAAAATTGATGAAAAATCAAGAAAAGAGCAATCACAATACACACTCTCTTGTCTTTTCCATAAAACTACAAAAAAACTAACATTACACTAAGCAATACCCTCAATGAGCAAGTATATTCAATGTCAAATGCCCTCCCCCCAAAAAAGTGACACTTCGAAAAAGTAACATGTGAAATGTATATGTTGTGCTTGTTCATCTCATGCATCATCCATCTTTGCCTCATCAACCATCTGTAAACTGAAAATCCAATAGTACCCATGCTACTATGAAGTCTCTCTTCCTCTCTACCCACATAACTCCCTTTGCGGGTTCTTCAATTTCAGTCTCAAATTCATCCTGCAGCAATTAAACGTACAACATTTCCATTAACATAAAAGTAAATGATTAAAATTATCAAATAACATCTCTAATAAGGAAACTGGGTTTGAGAATGAGAATGATTGCTTCATGAGCACAATGATACACAATAATCCCAACAAAACCCATAATCATAAATTGAATAACACAATAGAATAAAAAATCATATCTGCCAATTCAAATCAAATTTAAATCTTAAAAATTAAGGCACGCCGAATATTCAATCAGAGAGAAGAAAGCACTCGAAAAATGTATCACACACAAGAAATCTCAAACCTCAGAGCAATAGTTGAAAAATTAACCAGATGAAATGAGCAAGTTTTCAATGGCAGAGTCAATGGTGGCAGCCTGACTAGGCCCTTATTCGGCGAGCAATTAACATGAAACCTATGCCAAATCAGCAAATCTAAATCATTCAGTCCCAAATTGAATAACATAATAGAACAATAAATCATATCTGCCAATTAAAACCGTTTAGATGCATAATCATCCATCCCACACTTGATGCATTCTTCATTTGTTACTTGAATCACATCTGTTGTCATAGCTAATACATATAGGTGTGTGCCAATGAGCCAAATATTCAGACATATCAACTGAAACAAATTCAGAAAAGTCACAAGGTCCATAACTATTTTGTTTTTCAGGTTAAACTATGAATTTATACCAAGAAAAGGAAAAAGAAAAATCGGAACTCAATCTTTTTCTCATTCAAAACACCTTAACCGATACTTTAATTCATGATTTCACAATGGATTGTAGTATTTTTCATCAAATAAATATTACCCAAAAAGTAGAAAAATATACGTGAGCGAGAGAGGTGAACAACGTACTTGAAATCGGAATCGAAAACACCACATACCATGACGACGAGAAATGCGGTGGTGATGGGGAATAGTTGGTCAGAATTAGGAACCAGTGAGCGTCGAGCCGAATCGGACGTATAAAGGCCTCGTCGACTTGAGAGTAAGAGCAGGAACTGAGGAAGCCGATAAGCTTGAGGGCTTGCACTTGCGCGGAGCTGAAATCCCCTTTCTCCATAGCCAAATCAGCTCCAAATAGCTGAGAATCAAGCCCTAGGGATGAGAGGAAGAACATATTTGAGGTTGAGGTTCTCGGATATGGATGAAATCGGCTCTGGAGTGGGGAGCGTTTCTGAGGATGAGGAGTGGGTTTCAATTAGGGGTTGGGAGTTTTAGGACGTATTAATTACGTGGTTAGACGATAAGTTATTAGTTAAACGTATTATTCAACTTCATTAACTTTAGGCCGTACATGGCCAAATTTCCCCTTTTTCTTTTACTCTTTCTAACTCATAAAATGAAGGCTTTGCTCATTCCGCAGCTTCATTTTTTTCTGCCAGTTCCTCACAAAACACCATTTTCTGTAGCAAAGCTAGGCCGTTCTAACGAAATTTTCACTGGTGAGTTCTTGATTATTTATTTCCCCAATTCTTACTAGGATGTGTTGTTGTAGCTATTGAAAATGTTTCAGGTTCTTGACAATATAAAAAGAATCATTCTCTTTGTAATTATAAAATCTTCTAATTTCACTCTCTCTAATTCATCTTTTTTAATCTTTAGCCTTGCATGATTTTCATAAATGAGTGGTAGCAAGACTTGATCCTTGGGGGGTAGATCCAGCACTCGGCGAGCTCCAGTGGCCGCCCGTGTTGGATCCGCCGGTATTAATTTTTTTTTTTTTTTTTTGTACGAATGTACATATATTTTTGTTATATATATCTATGAGTTCATTTATTCTCGAACAATTCTGATAGATCAATTGAGTGGAGGTCTTGAGTTCAACTCTCCACAAGATTAATCATTTATGTTTTGTTTTAATATTTTTCACTATATAAAAAGTTTAGTTTTATTAGAAAAGTGCAACAATAGGGATTTGAACCTGTTAATTCATTTGCAATTTTGGAAGCTTGACCACTTAGGCATTTAGTTGACGTCAATGCTTTCTGTAACCAAATTATATATGATCGGTTTTAGCAAAGTAATTGGTATATTATCTCTTTATTTATTTATTTTAAAACTAAAATTCAACATTTAAATGACTCGGCGGTTAAACCTGTAACTCGATGTCCCGATAATTTGTCCAGGTCAACGATCGAATCGGATATGATAACTATGTTTTGAAACATGAAAGAATAATGAAGAAGAAAATTAAATTGACAGTTGACATTTATTTTCAAAAATTTTAATCTTGTCATTGGAGACTACTTAATCGGTAAAAAAATTTAGCAATTTGGATGAGCATTGATGCATTTTTTTCTTCACACATTCAACAACAAAATCTTTGTCATCTTTAAAATTATAAAATAGTCTCCTTTTTTTTTTTTTTTCTTTTTTATTTGCTAGACTAGGATTATTAACAAATCGAACCAAGAAAGTAAGTGATTTGACCAATTTATCAAACTTGAAATTCTTACTCGATAAATATTATTAGATTGGTAGATATACTTGCAATTTGAACTATGATATAAGTAATTTCAATTCACGGTATTGGTTTTCATTGTGGCTATTAATGGTCAATGATCAACGATCGCCTGTGTTTACTCGAAATCCTAGGTCCGTCACCATTGATCACATTACTTTGATTGCACCTTAGAGAGATTACTGATTTATTTACTTTAATTTTGCCTTCAACAAAACCGACATTTCCTTTTCATAGACACCAGCTGTTACATCAAATTGTTTGTATTAAAGAATTTATTTAATCTTTATCTATAGCCCCTACACCGCTCAAGGATAAGGAAACATGAAGCAAACCTTATAGTTTCTTTAATCATTCGTGCTTAAAATTTTTAATATGGGTTGGAGTTGAGATGAATTGAGTAATCAAATTAACAGCAAAACACATTTTGTAGGACATTCACTGCTTGGGAATGGAGATTTACCACTGAATAGTTACCGTGTCAAACCAAAACGCATTCTGAAAGTAGGCCATCGCGGTATGTTTTTATTTGAATGAAACAATTGTACAAAACAACATCCGTCAAGTATCTGTTGGGAACCTACTTAATCATGCGCAGCGGAAGTAAAGCAATTTCGATTCCCAAACAAGGATCTGCTTTATGTTTAGATAGAAACTGTGATAGAAATAATACCTTGATGAATTCTGCAAACTCTTTTGCTGATTCACGAACTCCAATGATCACGATCTACAATCCAAGCTGTCCAATTGTCCAGCCTCCAATGGTGATCCACACAGAGAATAAGAATGACGGCTAGGGTTTTCTTTTCTCGTGCTAGCAAGAATAATGAATAATCCATTAGGTTTTTCAAACCCTAACAGCTTATTAATATGAGTCCAAACGGGCTGGCCCATCTCTTAACTTAACCCGGTCCAACATTTAATTAATCAAATTAATTAAATCCGGTCCATGAATTAATTAATCCAATTAATTAATTCGGGTCTATTAATAAGCAACCCAATTAATTAATTATCCAACACTTGTCAATTAATTAATTGGTAAATTTCATTCTTCTGATTCTCTTTTGTGTGTGACCCATTAGGTTCCCGATCACGATATCTAACGACATGAATTATTATTTTGATCTAATCAAAACTGATAAATTAAAATACCCATTTTAATTTATCATCAATTTACATTCGTTGTCCCAGATTGACATCTAGCAATGTGTCAGGGCAATACATGTGACGGGAAATGTCACGTGACATGACAAAACCAAACTTGTTCGTTTATCGTGAAACTATAATCCCTTCGTCAATATGATCCGATCAATTACGAGATATGGACGTATGTCAATCTCAATTATCGATCATATCTTTTATCCTACTGTTAAGTCAATGTAAGTCGAAAACTCTTTTCCGACTTATGAGTTCACCTTGGCCAAGGATTTCATTATCAACTTAACTGGATGAAATGTAGATCATAATCTCTTACTATCTAAGAGTGACGAATCCTCTATTGATCATTCACAACCTTCATATGATTCTTGACATACCCGAACGATGCCGTATTAGCGACCCTTGACAGAGCAACATCCGACATCACCAAAGCATGACTGTCCTCACATAAGGCACTATGATGACCTCAAGTCAAAGGACCAATTCCACTACCGAACGTTAGAGATTAACCACTGACACTCAAATAGTTTTCCATGTGGAATCTCTCAGCGGGTCTCCAATGTTTTGTTCTATAACAAAACATTCACGTGTTCATTCAAGTGTCTCCACACTTTAGTTTGTAAGATCAACTACTTACTTCATAAGTAAGAAATGCCACACGTGATGGTCTATCCGTAATAACGATATCCGTATCCCGTTATTACATACGACCACGGACGATTTAAGATTCAGTCATATGTAATTCGTATCTCACAATCACAACTCCTTGTGATTAACAAATCATCAAGACTTGAATCTACGGATTCTATTATTTAATTAATTAGAATATTAATTGACATAAATAATAGATATTGTCATAAATATGCATCGGTTATATATACATTAAAAGTGCTTATGTCCAAAGTTGATTGGACCTAGGGCATAACACTTACAGTATCTACTTCAATAACCACGTTTTTTTTTAATCACAGACAATGTAAATTTGTCACCACTACATGGAATGGATGTCCAGAAGAATAGGGAAGCCATAGAGGTGAGAAAAGAAATTTCAATTCTAACTCATCATTAAATTTTTCTTTTGCCATTGGGTGCTACTACCATCACTCTTTAGTCTTCAACATGTGAAGGACTCGTATAAAAGAGTGATGATAAAACTTGAAACCCAAAATCTTTTCTTTCTCTTATATCTTATTGAACTACCCAATTTAAAAGAAGTTTCGTGCTATTACTGTTTTGGCTGTCGATGCCACCTGATTGTTCATCAGTATATGAGTGTATTAACATAATTATACGATTTCATAAGGTAAGTGTGGCAAAGGGGGACATTGATTACATTAAGGAGATGTTGGACACTATGGGAGAAGGACGAACAAGCCTTTCACCCTATGACACGGCATGGATTGCTCTTGTTAGGAATCTCCATGGACTTGATCTTCCTCAATTCCCATCAAGTCTTCAATGGATTGCCGAAAATCAACTCTCAGATGGCTCATGGGGTGATGAACATTTTTTCTTAGCATATGATCGGCTACTCAATACACTAGCATGTGTAGTTGCGCTGAGATCATGGAACCTTCATCCCGAAAAAATTGAAAAAGGTACTAATTATTCAAGGAGTTACAAAAAAATAAATAAATAAATTGTAACGCAAACTTCTTAAATTTGGGACATTTGGCTAATGAATGACTTAATATTATTTCAGGGATAACATTTATCAAAGAAAATATTCACAAACTTGAAACAGCAGAGGAAGAAAACATGACCTGTGGATTTGAAATTGTACTTCCTGCTCTTCTTGAAAAAGCCCAAAATTTAGGCATTGACAATATTCCTTATGATGCTCCTGTCTTAAATGAGATTTATGCTGCAAGAGACCGGAAAATGAAAAGGTAATAGCTTTGAGTTGCTACTATGTTGATCAAGAATACTCGTCTTTTTGCTAAACAAGATATATTAAAGGAAATAAAAGACAGGTCCTATTTATTTAGGGGGTAATTGGTAGAGATTAAAATCGGATTAAAATTGAAAAACTAGCCATTATTGTTGACTTTTATTGGATGAGTGGAATAATGGCTATATTTTTAATTTTAATTGGATTTTGAGCTATACTGAACACGCCCTTAGTTTTTTCTCTAAAGATACGATTTTGTGCTACTATGTTGACCAAGTACATTATATATATAACTTAACAATATGGCCTATTAATTTTACAGGATACCTAAAGACCTGATTCACACAGTACAAACATCTCTTCTATTTAGCTTGGAAGGATTACAAGATTTGGACTGGAAAAAGCTCTTGAAGCTGAAAACTCCACTGGGTTCATTCTTAACTTCTCCATCCTCCACGGCCTTTGCACTTATGGAGACTAAAGATGACAACTGTTTCAGATATTTGGATGATATTGTGAAAACATTTAATGGAGGAGGTAAAAATAAGAATTCAGTTTTTACTTACCTGAATTTAGGTTACCTCAAAATCACTCCAGTTTAACGAGTTAATAGAAAAATTATTTTTATTTTTCTCTCACGTAATTTTTCGTTCTTCAGCGCCACATTCATATCCAGCTGATTTATTCCCACGACTTTGGGCTGTTGATCGACTACAACGCCTGGGTATTTCCCGCTTTTTCGAGTCACAAATTACTGACCTTTTAAGTTATGTCTACAGGTAAAAAAAACAAAATTAGAAAACAAAGATATTTAGTCCTATTTGACAATCATTAAAATGAATTTTGGAATGGTGATTTTTTTTTTTTTTTTTTTTTTAAATGTGTTTAAAAATGTAAGAAAAATTTTGGGTTTATGTGCAGAATATTTTATCGTGAGAATGTGTTATTGAAAATGAGTTCGAGAAAGAAAAAATAGTTTTGTTTTAATGGTTGTCAATTATGGGCATCATCATCTTGCATCTCTATGGCAACTGATTATGGAATTTGCTCTTATAGATTTTGGACCGACGAAGGAATTTTCAGTGCAAGATATTCCGAATTTTGTGATATCGATGATACATCCATGGGTTTCAGGCTTCTAAGGTTGCATGGATTTAGTGTTAACCCCGGTAGGATTAGGCGCACCCATCTCTCATTTTTCTTTTTCTGTAAATCGAAAAACATAAAATATCAAAGCAGAAAGCTTAAGAGGAGAACTGGACCTGATCTCAAACGGATGAAAAAGCAAGAAATATTAACGGAGTATCTATTTTTTGCAGATGTTTTCACACACTTCAAGAACGACAATAAATTTTCTTGCTTTGCTGGTCAAATGATTGAATCTGCAATTCCAATATTCAATCTCTACAGGGCTTCTCAAGTTCAATTCCCTGGAGAAACAATTCTTGAAGAAGCCAAGAAATTCTCTTACTCCTTTTTACAAGAAAAGTTGGCGTCTCGTCAACTCATAGATAAATGGGTAATATGTGAAGGACTTTATGATGAGGTACCGAACCAATTTCTATATAAACATCATTATAAATCTAACTTCTTTTTTATTTTTTAAAAATAAATTACACTTTACATTTCTGGCCGTGTCAAAATTAATGTACTTATTTGGTTTGCTATAAAACTGTGCAGATAACCAAAGGGCTTGAATTACCATGGTATGCTGATTTACCCCGGGTGGAGGCTAGATTCTACATAGAGCAATACGGTGGCGCAACTGATGTATGGATTGGCAAGACTTTGTACAGGTATATGCTTCTCTCACTCATCCCGTGAACCATAAACAAACAGAATTGAGTGGTGAATAAATATATATTATTTATTGGACTCACGAAATATGTGGATAAAAAAGTGGTTTTACTTTTAGCAAATATTTATAAACCTTGACACACAGGCTCTAAATTTCAATTCACGAAAAAATAATTACTACGGGGGCCTAATTTTCACTTTTCATTAGATTACTATATATTTATTGAATTAGCTATTTCTTATAATAAATATGTTTCTATCCAACCTTTTTTTGTGTAAATATTATTTTACTTTATGAATTATGTAAAGCTTTGAAGTGAAATTTTAACAATTTTTATGTCAACTTATAATTATATAATTAACATTCTAGCTATTTTATTCTTGAATTGAATACTGCAAATTAATTTATACATTCTTCTATTATTCTTTGTAGGATGCCAGATATCAGTAACAATGTCTATCTTGATCTTGCAAAATCAGATTACAATAGATCCCAGGCACAACATGAAACTGAATGGAATGAATTCAAAGAGTAAGTATATATAACCAGTCAATATTTTCAAGTCATTTAACTATACTATATTCATTAATCCCTTCTTTAATTCATTGCACAGATGGTATGCAAATGACAATTTGCAAGAGCTCGGGATAACAAGAAAGTACCTTCTTCGTGCCTATTTTTTGGCTGCTGCAAGCATATTTGAGCCAGAGAGGTCAAATGTGAGACTTGCATGGGCTAAATCTCAAATTATTTGTAAGATAATTGTATCTTATTTCAATCATGAAACTACATCTTCGGAGGAAAGGAGTGCCTTTTTAGCGAACTTCAGAAATAACATCAATGGCCTTACCAAAACAAAAAGGTAAATTAGCCAAAAATTTATTTGTTAAGTATACAGTATCACATATTAAGCATTTTTCTGAAATCCTGTAGATAATCAAATTTTTTATTTTCTGGCAGCAGTAAGACTGGAGATGGAATTCTCAATATATTATTGAAAACCCTAGATCAAGCCTCGACGGTTGCACGGGGGATCCTCGGAAGAGACATCCGCCACCAATTACATAATGCTGTGAGTTCACATTATTTCGCCATTGTTTCATTCTTATAAGTAGAAAAAGAACGACTTAGTTAATTGTGACATCTTTTGTAATTTTTGTACTAGACAGTGGAGAGCATGGCTAATGAATCTAAATAGAGGAGTCAAGTGCGACGAAGGAGCAGAGCTCTTCGTAAACATAATAAACATTTGTGCAGGCCATATTGTTTCTGAAGAGTCAATATTGCATCCCGAATACCAGCATCTCTCCAAGCTCACCAACAAAGTTTGTCAACAACTTCAATGGTATCAAAATGAAAAGGTGAATCTTATAGGACAACTGATAAAATAAGTCGTGTAATTTTTCGGATGTTTTTTCTCCTTAATTCGATTCTCATGTGTTATGTGATGAATAGGTACTGGGAATAGAAGATTGCAGTGCAGAAAATATCATCATGAAATGCAGCAGGGAAACTGAATGGGACATGCAGGAGCTCGTGGAGTTGGTTGTCTGTGAATCCATTGCTGTCGATAAGAATGTCAAGCAAACATTTCTAATGGTTGCAAAAACATTTTACTATGGTGCTTATTGCTCTCAAGAAACTATCGACTTCCACATATCTAAAGTACTCTTCGAGAGAGTTGTGTGAGTTGCAGTGGATATCGTCGTAATACAGTACATTCTTTCTATTGAATGAATAAATGGCAATAAAGCGGCTCATATACTTGCCTCTTATGTGAGTGAGAGTGATGCGAATGTTTCTGTTTCTTGGACTGATTGTACTCCTTTTTGAAATTACGAGATTCGACCTAAATTACACCCCCCGATTATGAGGAATTAAAAAACTAAGGTCCTGTTTGATTGCAACAAATTCCATGAAAAATGTCACGTCCAAGGAAAATGAATTCCACTTTTGTCGTTTGATTGCAATGTGAAAATGAAAATATGATTCCAAGGTACAACCACTTTATGCAGCATTTTCTCTGTGAAAAATATCGCAGTTTATTAACTAAGTATGGCCTTACGTGCGGATTTATACAATTAACAAACAATAAGTCACTTTTAATTGTTTCTAGATGGTTAAACAAACAGTCCAATTATCCTAAGTTGAATTGTCACAATTTGTAATATGGAAAGCAATAAATAACACCAATATTGATGACAGAGAAACCCAACTGGGTAAAAACTTCAGGACTAAACTAGTTACCTTCACTATAGATGTGTGTTACAGTTCAATTTCAAACTAGTTCCACTAGCTGTTGTAAACCCTGCAACTCCAAGATCTGCTGCTCGTTCCAGACTCACGATCTGCTACCGTAGATACTATCTAGCCAACTTGCTAGATCTCCTAATCTACCTTATGTAGCTTTTGAGATCCGCTGTGAATTTCAAACTTACAATCTTCTACACACGTCTCTTCCAAATAGATACTCAAGAATCACCTATTCATGTTCTTGTTCATGTGCTTATAGTTCAATCTCTATCAACCTCCAGCAACCTCTGAAGTTCAATTGAGAAAGTATCTTCCTAAGGATGTTTAGGAAGTAGGTGTTTTGGATTCTTCAATTTGATGTTTTCCCAAAGTGTGGTTGAATGATCTCAAGAATCAAAATAATTAAACTCAAAAGAGGAATGTGTTCTTGGATCTCTAAATAATGATATGAGGTAAAAGAATAATAACCAACCACACAAATTTCGTGCATAGGCTTGGGTATTTATATGAGAGGGTAATTAGGTTGAATGAGCCGGAGAAAATACTTCAAAACAACAAGTTAGGATTTTCCAGATCAACGTGTCGCTCGAGCAATAAGCTGGCGACAGGCGAGCGAGATAACACTGTCATGGCTCTCATTTCTGACGTCTTCAGAATCGTGAGGGTAAGATGGGCACAGACTCTCCCAAAGCAGATAGTACGTACAATATGATAACGACTGTAGTGCGAGGTCGGGTCATTACATACTCTCTCCCCCGTTTTGTCACAAATGACGAATGGTGCAATTTCAAACTCAGTTTTAGCAATAATATATAACAACTTAAAAATATAAGTGATAGCATGCACAAGTATAATCAATGATTAGTAAACTTTCCCACATACTCATTTTAAGTTAAAATGAAGTAAATTATATAAGTAATCCATGTGTGTAAAGTGTCACCGATACTTTGTAAGCGGGACTTCAAATCTTAATTTTGTGAGTAAGGACATGCTAAATATCATTGTCAATAAGTTTATTCCTCTATTTATGAAAGTCAAACTATTGAAAGCACATTAGGACCTATAAAGAAAAACTCATTTTGTATAGATAATTTCTTTTCTCTCCCCGACTTTTTGCATATATTTGCATTTTTTTTTTTATTAAGCTCCTCAAATTTTTACATCTTAAGTGCATGTCATTTTCCATTAAACGACTAAGATGACCCCTACAATGAGCTTTAGGTTGGTTAACCCAAGTCAAATGATCATAAGCACCAGGTTACGAGAAACCCCTCAAACTTAATTGCTCGAGTCAAATAAACTTTGAAAAAGAGTATAAGATATTGAGCTTTAATTACCGGGGACAAATTTCAACTTGGGTCTAATAAATGTGGTCAGTTTATGTTCAAAGTCACCTTACTCACTACAACATATTAACTCATTTATAGCTTGCGAAAAATGCTATCTATCATGTTCTATAGCATTTTTTGGAATGCTATTGTAGGTGGTGTTATTAAAAGTCGTACCTCTATTACAACATTTTTTGAATGCTATTATAAAGTGTTATAAAAAACTTTAAAATAACATTTTATTATCGTCATAATTTTAGTATTTATAACATTCTTTTCATGCAATCTTTTTTATTTTAATAGCATTTTTTTCTGTTATAATTTTGGTTTTAATAGCATTTTTTAATTGACATAGTTACATCTTCAATAGCATTCATTTTCCATCATAATTTTAAAATTTATAGCATTTGTTGAATGCAATGCATATACTTTCAACATCATTTCTTGATTGTAATATACACATTAAATAGCATTCATGATATGAACAACAATAATCTGGCCAATATTAAATTTCAAAACATGCATCAATATTGTTTCGTAGAAATACACAAGTTTAGCTATTCAATAGAGAAATTTAGACATGTTTCATCTACACATCAATTACTAATAGCAATATATGATTGAAATTGCAGTAAACAAAATCAAATTGGAACCATCTTGTTCTAGTTCTTGAAAAGAAAATTCCTTGAACTCTTGTAACATGTTTTGAGAAGACATCCAACCAATGATGCATTTAAATCTGAAAATTAACAAAGTTAAACAACTTGTTAGATTATAAAAATAATGTAAAGTAAAAAAAGTAATAACTCTAATTAGAGACCGAAGATATTTAGAATACGAAATTTTACCTTATTGTCTATGATATTTACTCCATTACAACTTAGTCAGACGACAATGCAACCATTGTACCTAGATGCACTTATAGCATCTGCATGTGGAACATGAGAAATATTTCAAGTTTCATTGCAATCTATTAAAAGTATTTTATTTACCAAAAATGACCGGAACTTGTACGTTTCTTTACCTTTTTAACTAAATGGTGATCTTTTGGCATAGTTGATCAATTGATTTCTTTTTTCGTCCCGTTGAACATATAAAGAATTCAAAGATAATCAAATGATAATTATTTGTCGTATGATTAATCAAGTAAATGACATCTCCATCTAGTGCCTCTTACACATGTTTGACATTCTAGTAAGAAACATATTCATCCTAATCACTTGAGAAGTCTGTTGTGCCTCTTTAAAATAGTATTCTTTACCACTTTTATTTTCAGTGCTTAAGACTTAGAAGTATCTATCAAGGATAGCATAAAGACAAAATACCAAGTAAGCTTCAGAGATTCTTATGCCAAGTGGAACAGATGCCTATGGATGCCTCAGGAATTTCTAAATTAATACAAAGCACTAACTATAAAATGTATCTGGCTTTCTAAAATTGTTGCATAAGCAGCTTAGATATTCAGATTCTCCAGTTAATCTTTGTATATTAAAAAGATCCATCTTGTTGACTAACTATAGTTACAACAAAAACAACAAGCAAAGCCTTATTCAAGTAAGGTTAGCACTTCAGCAATATTTAGTAAACAGAAAATGGAAAGGGGAAGGGTAGGAAGTCAATTGAAGAACATTGTTCCTTTCACACCACCCCTAATCCCCAATACTTTAAGAGAAGTGTTAATGGCTCTCAACTTTGGGGAGTTCCCCTACAATTACATTTCAAAATCCTAGTTTATTTTCACTCAAGATATAAGCATAAGAAATTTGACATTTCTTTACATGGAGATTTACTATGCTGCCAACAATATTCAGAGTTGCCTGAAAGGAAGCAGCAAGTTATATACAAGACCATAGGGAACTCTTCCAAAGGGTGAAAATAGCTATAGATGCTCCTGTAAGATAACTATGAATGAATGTGACCTGATGCATATAGTTACATTCAATTCCCTCTGCAATAACCATTCAATTATCAGAGATGTGCAAGCAAAAGTTAAGAAATAGCTCAGATAAGCAGTATTTTTTGGTAGAGAACATTAGCCACTTAAACGATGAGGCAAATCCATTATAATATTAATTATAATTTGAGCCTAGTAACAGATAATCAAGAAGAATAACACCATTATTGTGGCATATTTTTACACATTTACCCTACTCTATCACAAGTATTAAAACAATGGTTTTATTCCCATATCTAGAAAATAAAACATCAAACTTGATTCCATATACTAACAATATGTTTCAATATTCTGATTGTTTTTGCAGATGGGAGAATAGAATTGTAAATAGATTGTTATTTTCAGATATATCAATTTTATCGAAACAAAAAGATGTATATTACCAATTTAAGCCTATGTTTGGTACACATTAAAATTCACATTCACATTCTTCTACTCATTTTCAACCACACATTCTTCAATAAAATAATATTTTCCATCACATCAATAATTTTTCCTTCCTTTTTAACCATACATTCTCCATCAATCTACTATTCCAGAATACATTCTTCCAAAATAATGTGGTTCAAACACATCCTAAATTACAAAATCCCTTGTTCACAATGAATAGTTATCTCATTAGAAAATTGTCCAAATTACCTTTGGAACTCCATTTTTTTTTTACTTATACATGCTTAGGGATGATACCTTTCGCTCTCGGCACCACCACTATATCCACCAGAATCACCTTCGTAACCTTCGTCATTACCACCATCTAAACCTAATTTGAGAAACACTATAGTAGGAATAAGACTTGAATTGAATTAAATTGACACGAAAAGAAATGGGTGAAACCCTAGATCTAGTGATAGAAGAAAAGGTAAAGAACAAAACACCTTGATGGTAAGCATTGGAAACAACATCAGATTCCTCCCTAGTGTTACAATTACCCTTCTTCTTCAATAGCGAATCCACTGCTTCTTCATTTCTATCTCATTCTCAGGCGGACGCAAGCCGAGGTCTTCATTTTCTCTTGGAGGAAAGAGAGGCAAACACGAGATTTGATGAAAGAAAAAAAAAATAGGGTACAAAAAGGGAAGCCAATATTTAGGTAAAATAGGGAAAGAAGTAATTTGAGCTATTTAGTTTAGTGGGCTTTTTAATGAATGCTATTATATTAAGTTTAGATCAAATTTACTTCTATTTTATAGCATTACTAATAAAAATGCTATATTTGAATGTTATAAAATGTATAAAATGTTGTAGTGACTAACATGTGACTGTCATCCCAAATCTCACACAAGTAGTAGAGTCTCACTAACAATATCATAATGTGTGCAGTGTAGATGGTACATGAAGACACATATACTAAGTACTTCATAATAACCTAAGCAAGTAGTGAAAATTGTGCTATAGCTCATCAACTAAACTCATACTTGAGCACAACAAGCAAATTCAAGTATATTACATATTATGCTGTAAAAACAATTTTACGCATTTTTATTTTTCAAATGTTCATTTTGTTGTTATTTTTATTTTAAAGCATGAATGCACAAACACACAAAAAAATATCAAACACAAAAAAATGTGCATGAGTTTTCTACATAGAAAACAAATAAACAAATATGATACATGCATAAATCAATATCACATAATGATAAGGCATGTGCATACACCAAAAATACCTAATAAAATAGGTACACATATGCTCTTACCTTTAAGAGCACTGTGATCTATTTCAAAAAATTTCAAATCACTTTTCTTCACCCAAACTTGCTTTGTGACATGAATATTTCAGTTATCTATGTCATTAACTTAGTCAATTGACTCACCTGATTAGTAAGAAAGTCAATCAGACCAAAATAATCCTAATTCTTATTTATATTTAAGTATGTGTTTTTATTTCTGTTCAGGAAATGAATACACCTAGCTTTATGTGTCATAACTCACCGCAATGAAAATATGTATGGATAAACCTATGATCAAAATTATGAGAACACTGATATATATTCCTAGGTTGGCGGGTCCCACACTATCTAGTAGGCCTATGTCCTACAAATCCCTTATTTTTCGGTTTAGGGTTTGGCACATGTTTAATATGGTCAGTACTAGGGACAAATGTGGTCTTGGACGTACTAACAACATTATGATCATTTTATTATATCCTAGACCTTTCTTATTACCAGCAGGCTTGCCTATTCCTAGAATGTTATCTAGCTTCATAGAACTACTAGAAAAGCAAGAAGTTGAGACTTGGAATACTCTAGATCGCTAGAAGATTTTTAACCTAGATTTCTAAGATTTCCTTTCAACTATTAGCTCATAAGCTCTCCTGGAGGTTTTCTCAAGTTCATTAGTGGGATTCCTAACCTGAGCATCTAATAATTCATTCATGGATTTCAACTCACTCAAGGTTGATGTAGATTCCTGAATGTACACTAAGAGTTTCTCATTTTCTAACTTAAGTTCTGTGACTCTCATACTTAAGGCTTTATTTTTAGTTAGAATCTTAAAACTCTCCTCATACATCTTATCATAAGACTCATGGATATCTTCATCACTATCACAATCCTCACCACTACTTACGTTCTTAGCCTTCTCACTCCCCTTATCATATTCATTCCTAATTCTAGCAGTAAAAGCAATATAGTTGCCACTTTTCACACAAGTAGATTTTTCACTCTAATTGTCTGAGCTAGACTCGTCATGAGTGAGAGTATCATTCATAGCCTTATTCGGATTTCTACTACTGCTTGGGCACTCACTCTTAACGTGGCCAAAACCTCGACGGTTATGACACCTTATAGATTGAGATCGCCTTCTAGACTCACTGAAATCACCTCGCTGTCTTTCTTTAGGTTTCTGTTTATTCCTAAATATTTTTCGAAATTTTTTAACAAGGTAAGCTAACTCCTCCTCATTAGGAGAATCTGAACCCGATGACTCTCTATAACTATTCCTCAAAGTGTTTAAGGCCAAAGACTTATCATTTGTGGGTTTATCAAATGTGTGCTCATAATTCTAGAGAGATCCAACCAACTCTTCAATCTTAATTAAATCTAAGTCCTTGCTCTCATCTATAGTAGTAACTTTAGGCCTAAACCTTTCAGGTAAGGATTTAAGAATTTTTTTTACAATTTTAGGCTCCGAAATTCTCTCACCTAGGTTGAAACTAGAATTTACTATGTCATTTAAGCTTGCATAAAACTCATTAAAAGTTTCATTCTCTTTCATCATAATCTCTTCAAACCTAGTGGTTAACATCTACAACTTAGAATTTTTTACAACATGTGTTCCCTTATGTGTGGTTTGTAAAATATCCCAAACCTCTTTGGCTACCTCATACATGGACACTCGCCTAAATTCCTCTGGGATACTGCCATAAATAGAGCATGTAATGCTTTACTATTCCAATTACATTCATCCAAATTAGTTTTAGACCAATTAGCAATATGAGTGGGGGTCACTACGTTGTCTATAGTTGTACTAGGGGCACTCCAACCATTTACCACACTCAACCAAATCCGTTCATCCATAGATTTTAAGAACACTCTCATCATAACTTTCCAATATGCATAGTTGGTGCCATCAAAGTATGGCGGGACGGACAATGAACCACTAATCTAGACAAATTAAGGTCAAGAATCGAAAGTAGGCTCTGATGCCACTTGAAAATTATTTGGATTAGTGATTAGTTTTGACCTTACGTACAGAATTATTCTATTAAAAGTAAAAAGTCACTTTTTAATAGTTTCTAAATGATTAAGCATACACGTCCAATTTCCCTATGTTTGAATACCGCAGTTTGTAATATGGAAAGCAATAAAGAACACCAATAATTGTTGACGGAGAAACCCAATGTGGGAAAAACTCTAGGACCAAGTTAGTTACCTCCACTATAAACAATATGAATTACAATCTGTTTCTAGCATAGCAAATTCCACTAGTTCCCGCTGTTGTAATTCATGTAATCTTCAAGATCTGCTGTACCCATCAGCTTCCCGATCTTCTACAGTTAGATGCTGTCTAGCTAACTCCACTAGACTTCTCGATCTACTTCCTGTAGCTTTCAAGAGTTGCTATCTCCTTCTAGCTTCCCAATCTTCTTTAATTGTTTCTTCCAAGTGGAATTCCAAGAATCTCCAATTCCTGTACTTCCAGTCCATCTCTCCCAACGCTTGACTATGAGAGTACATTTCTCAAAGTGTTAAGGAAGTCTGGTATTTTAGATTCACAAACTTTGATGTTTATCAAAACTTGGTTGTCGAATCTCAAGAATGATATGAATGATTCCACCAATGAATTGTGTTCTTGGATCTCTCAAAAGATGATATGAATATGTTATACCAATGAGGCACAATGAGACAACCACCTATTTTCGTGCAAGGGCATCTGTATTTATAGTTGGAGGTATATGAGTAGTATGAGCTATGTAAAACTCTCCAAAATCGCGAACTAGGGTTAGTCACGTAACATTGTCGCTAGAGTGAGGGAGACTTGTCGCTAGTATGAGCTACCTAACTCAAATATACAAAACTATACTTCACGCTTTGACTTTTACGTATGTTCAATTAGGTCATTTTATTCACAGAATTGGCAATTACATTATTGTACCTAAGAAACCTGAAATGCTCACTATTACATTAATTTACTCTAAGCTTTAATACATACACCTGGCCTTGGCTCCAAGCCACCTATTCGATCTTTACTAACAACAGGTTGAAGGCACCTATCTCTCATACACCACATACATGCCACACACCATCCATACGCGTCCTCATGAGCTACGAAACTTCCTTCATTGCACCACCCTAGTGGTAACCCCTAGTGTTGCCGCACCTATTTTTGGTGGGATGTACTCCATAAGTTAATTGTCGATGACTTTTCTGGCTTGGGATGACCCTGCCCATGTCTCGAGGGTTGATCCATGGATTGTATATGACTCATCATACACGCAAATTTAAGTAATCAATTTGACCTTTTCCAGTGAGACCCACTCATGTGGCCACTACCAATCATTTTGTTAGCACTTGAAACCCCAATGGTGTCCTCAATAGCTCCAATTATGGTAAAAAAAAATGTGACATTGAAATGCATATCATTTTGAGATGCATGCAACCCAACTCTCACGCATCTTGATGAGCCTCATGTATCCCTAAATTTGGACCATCTACATGACCACATATATGGGTCCATGCCGTACATGTAGCATTGACACATGATAGCCATGGCATCCTCTAGTGGCCTCGCTCCTGCTCCGAGGCCTTCCTGACCATCTATTATGCCGCATGAGGCTCAATCTGTTCAATCAATACCTAAAAACTTTCGCTGCCGCATATATTCGATTAGCGCCAAAAAATTACCCTTGCCACTGAAGCTCTCCTTATCAAGGGAATGCAAATCCTCAATCACTTCGCTAAAAGACAATTGGAAGCCTTGTCGAAATAAGAAAATTAAAGGCCTTGACAAAGCTTTGGACATAATCAACATAGACTTTTGTGCAATGAAACAATGCATAAACATAACAAATTGCATGACAAATGTTATAAAACTATACACCTCAACAGAGTCTTTGAAATTAGACTTATTCATGACTTTCAAGATAATAATGAGAGACTGTCAACTCACAGAATGATCAAGAAGCCCATAAAAGCTATCTATAGTTAGAAACATTTGCACAACTAACAAAGATTCAAAACCTAACAATAAATCTTCCACTTAAAACTCATTGACTATAACCTTTACATTGAACCGGGGGCAGAAAATTAATTTTGGGTAAACTAATATTTCAAGTTTTTTTGTATTTGGCATAGAAATTTAATTTTTCTGGGCCGTGGGCTGCCCCAGTCGCCGTCGCCTCCTTCCAGCCTGCATTGAACCTTCTTGATTTTGGCTAGAGTGAGGTCAGCTGACCACCTTTCTTATGCAGAAGATCAAATACACTAATGTTATTTCTATTTTCCTTGACATGGAACCTTGCTTAAATTTTACATGTACAGTTATAATGACAGATGATAAGTGATTCTTATTTTTCTTAATGAAAAGTGAACTTGAACACAAATTTAAATACTAGGTACTAAAATAGTTAGTTACCAAAGACAAGTACAAATAATTTACATCATAATTTAATTCAAATTAAGTAAAATCTACAATCACGATGATAAGTTAATTAATAAGGAGATCTAGATATGATCTTCTGGTCGTGGTAAGCAATCTTTGAAAGCAATTCGACTCCTTCTTCCTAGTCTATCTCAGATTACACGTAAGTAACCTTGTAATTTTCTTGTTCCTTTATATTATAATTTTAATTGAGTTGCCTTTATATTTAATTTAGGGATGGAAAAAAAATTCAATAAACCTGATACACGTGGGCCAGCCCTAAACGGAGCGGGGATTACTCTCTTAATCGGGTATTCGAGACGGGTTTCGGGGTGGGTACGAGTAACGGGTACCCCACCCCAATTAATATATATTTTTTTAGAATTCAATAATTTAAGTTTAAAATTTCATGATATTTCATTTGTTCTAATAGAAAATGGTAACTAAGATTATCTAAAAAAAATATGACAAACAATAAAAGTCCAGTTTACCAAATATATTTGAATAATTTAACTTTTAAAAATAAATAAAGATTAAAAAATATATTATTGTCTCACTCTAATGAATGAGAGCAATAAAATGAATTATTAAAAAATTAAAAGAAAAAATTAAACGGTGTAGTAAACAGGGCAAGGGCTCCGCCCCGTTACCACCCCTAATTTAGCCCATGTTTGGTACACATTAAAATTTTTATTCTCATTCTTCTACTCATTTTCAACCACACATTTTTCAATAAAATAATATTTTCCATCACATTTGTAGACAAACAAATAATAAATAAATAAATAAAATAACAAATAATGGGTTGGGTTAATTTAAATAACTAGTCCAATTAAATTTACTAAATTAAAGCCTAGGCCCATAAAATTTTAAAAGTCCATCCCACTTTTTTAAAAAACTCTACAATTATTCAATTATAATCAATTTAATTGAATTAATTGAGTGGTTACCAAAATTGATTATGAATTTCCCCTATAAATAGGATCAAATGTCCATTACGAAAGAAAAAGAAGAAAAGTGCAAGAGAAAATCACAAAGTGTTGAAGAAATCATCTCAACTCCAACTCCGACAAACACGAAGAAGATCAAAATCTTCTTGGCACGCCCGGTGGGACCTTCTTGTCCTCTCATCTTTGGATCTCGAAATCTTCAACTTTCAACCACTATATCAACAATGGCAAATGAACAAGCGAAGCAAACCATGACTCATCTCGAAGAGACACTTGTTGAACTGTTCTGTGCGACCAGAGCCCAAACAAGAAATGGGAAAACTCAACTAGTCCCACCACTAAAGAAGTTCTCCAACAAAGGCAGAATGAAAATTGCTTTCACAAAGCCAAACTCTCGTTCAATAGAAAAGACCAAGAGTTCGGTGAAAAATTCTCGTTCGAGCTCCGTCTCCAGTGGCAGATCCTTGTCTGGATCCCCTCATACCACTTCTTTGCAAAGGTGGGAAGACTATACTTCGTCTGAAGAATCACTTGAGCCAGTGATGGTCACGGAAGCGACATCAGGCTCAGATGATCGAATCCAACAAATGGCTTTAGCCATTGAAAAACTAACGAAGTCACTAGAAGAGAAAGATACACAGGTTGCTGCACTCATGCACAGGCTAGAGCTGCAAAATCTATCGAAAGAAGATCAAGAAAATTCAGGATCTTCCAAAGCTAAAGATCTGGAAGTCCAAGAACGCCAACAGAAATAAGATATACATGATCGCACAATTGTTCAAAATGTTTTGCGTGATACTACTCAACTCTCTGTTGGCTCTCTATCTGTCCACCAACTTCAACATATGATTATAGACACCATTCACGCCCAGTATGGTGGTTCAATGCAATCTTCATTAGTGTATGCCAAGCCTTATAGTCGTCGAATCGATGAAATAAAGATGCCACTCGGTTACCAACCTCCAAAATTCTAATGTTTTGATGGGAAAGGCAACCCGAAGCAACATGTTGCTCATTTTATTGAGACGTGTAACAATGCAGGCACTTACAATGACACCATGGTGAAACAGTTTGTACGCTCCCTCAAAGGTTCCACATTCGAATGGTATACCGACTTATCGGCTAGGTCAATTGATAGTTGGGATCAACTTGAAAGAGAATTCTTAACACGTTTCTACAGCACCAGGAAGATTGTTAGCCTTCCAGAACTTGCTCGAACGAAGCAGAGTAAAGAAGAGCTCGTTGTAGAGTATATCGAACGCTGGAGGAACCTCGTGCTCAATTGCAAAGAACGAATAAGCGAAGCATCTTCCATTGACATGTGTGTACAATGCATACATTGGGGATTACTCTACAATCTTCAAGCAAATATGCCTCACTCCTTTGAAGAGTTGGTGACACGTGCTCATGACCTGGAGCTCCAAATTGTAAGGCATGGGAGTTACTTACCAAGTGATCCACGTGACAAGAAAGATCCCAAGAAAGAAATAAAGAAGGATGTCAAGATAGGTAAGTCCAAAGAGGTAATGACAATTTCCATTATCCCTGCAAAGATAGCCTTCCAAGGGTCAAAATCAAACACAAAACCAAAACCAAAACTAGAGTTCAGACCTACCAAGTGACTGGTCCAAGGTAGAGGTCATGTGACTCTAAAAGAACTTGAAGAGAATGAGTACCCATTTTTAGATTTTGAAGTTTCTGGAATTTTGGATCAACTTCTCGAACAGAAGATAATTGAGCCCCAAATAGACCTGAGAAAGTTGGTAAGGTCGATCATCCTAAATATTGTAAATTTCATAGAATCATTAGTCACTCGATGGAAAAATATTTTGTGCTGAAAGATCTTATTGTTCGCTTGGACAAAGAAAATAAGATCAAACTTGAAACCGGAGAAAACCCAATGGTTGCCTGCTCGATGGTTTCATTTGGATCATTTGATCCAATTCCCATTGCAAAGAAGGGACATACATTTTCTCATACATATGATGCCAGTAAATCCTCGGTTGAAGAGTTTGGACCGTAACTTCCAGAAGGAACCATTCCAGTGAAGTTTGAGGTAGACGGAGAAATTACTATCAATTACATCTATCCAAGAATGGATAGACCGCGTGTACCCAATCGTCCAACCTTTTACAAAATTATGACAGATGATTTGGATGTTTGGGATTTTGATTCAGAGTCCGAAGATGAGATCGATGATGGTTGGTCTACCTTCATAAGTAAGAAGGAGAAATACCGAATGTCAAACAAAACAGGTAAAATATCACCTTCTACATCTCTTGCAAGACTGAAATTGGGGGCATTGGGTATGAAAGTTCAACCCAATGAAAAAGTAACACTAGAAGAAAATCAGGAAGGATGGACCCTTGTGAAAAGATGCCATCGAATGATTCCACAATTTCCAAGTCCTAGTGTTTGTAACGAGAAACGAAAACAAAGAAACAACCAAAGAAGAAGGTCTAAAGCCAGGCCAAAAGTGTCTACTAAATCAATGGGAGTAGAAGTTGCTTCACGTGTTCCTCCTAGATTACCAACCTTGGGTGATTATTTTCCCAAGAGTTTCTTCAACAATGAATGTTTTACCTCCAATGTTATCAATGTGGAGGAGAAAGATGAAGCAAAGAAGGTATCGAGAGAGAGTTCAAAACAGAAGAGAACTATCTCGCGACTCAATAATATTCCTTCCGATACAAGTTTAGCAGAGTCTCTTAAGCTTCCTTTCGATGATTGAGTGACTTTAACCGTAGCATTTATAGATCCGGATGAATACGACGGCAAAGTCTTAGAACATATTAGATCCACAACTCGACAAAATTGTATGGCCACCATCATATTTGATGATGAAGATTTACAAATGGGCTCTCGTTTAGAATATATTGGATCCACAACTCGACAAAATTATATGGCCACTATCATATTTGATGATGAAGATTTACAAATGGGCTCTCATTTGCATAATATACCACTCTATGTTAGTGGTTATTTTCGAGAATACAAGAAAAATCGCATAATGGTCAATTGTGGATCTAATGTTAACATTGATGTCAGTTAAAACGATGAAGAAGATTGGAATTAATATTGGTGATCTGTCCAAGAGCAAGATCATGATTCAAGGATTCAACCAGAAAGGTTTGCGAGCCATTAGCATGATTTGTTTAAAGCTGCAAATAGGGGAGTTAATTTCCTCGGCTCTCTTCCATATCATCGATGCTAAAACATCATACGAGTTACTCCTTGGACGTGTTTGGTTGCATGAAATTGGAGTAGTACCTTCAACTTGGCACCAATGCTTCAAATATAGTCGAGACAGAGAAGTTAAATGTGTAGTAGCTGAGTCCAAACCATTCCTCAAAGAAGAATCTCATTTTGCTGATGCCAAATTTTACGTGGAAGATGAAGAGTGTAATTCTGCAGGGTTGACCATGTCCAGATTTAAAATTAAAGGAAATGCAAGTGATGATGATGATACATCTAGTGCTACTCAATCTCATCAGCTTATCAAAGGTAAATTAAAATTTACATTTGAATGATTCTTTAAAGGTAAAAAAACCTCAAACGGAATTGACCGATGTTGAAGTATTGAGAAATTAGTTCACTCTTCCAATACCTAGTATTCCAAAATTGTTTCTGCCCCCATCAACTCATTGAAGCCTCGGGAGAACGCAAAACATCATTGGAAGCTTCAACATCTATTCCTGACATATCAAAGCTCAATATTTCTAGCTTGTCCAAACAAGACAAGCCAGGAGCCAATGGACCAAAATAGACTTTCAAAGGGTGTTATAATCCTCAAGTCTAAAAGTTGTTTGAGAATGTCGAATTTGGAAAAGGAGAGCCTCGTAAATTAGGTGATCTCGATGCTGTCATTTCAGGTGGGCATATCCCTCATGTCGGAACCCTCATGTTGCAACCTAGGTATGGTTTAGAATATGATTCAAATTTACGAAGTTGCATGAGAGAAACCTGAACAGCTGAAACCTTCAGTGTTCGATCGAATTGAAAATGAGAATGCCAGAGTTTCGGTGTTTAAAAGGTTAAAACAGGAATCATCTCCAATGGTTGATGTAAAAGGTAAAACTTCTGTCTTCCAAAGGTTAAGTGATTATCATTCTTCTTCTACCTAAATTGATGATAACACACAAGTTCCCCAAAAGTCATCTCAAAGACAATCTACATTTTCTCGACTTGGAATTAAAACTTCTGATCCAAGTCCAAAGCCTCAACGATCAAGGAGAAGATGAAAACATCAAAAAGTTTACCATTCTCTAAACAATAATGAGGATGAAGAAGAAGTCTTTGTTAATCACATAGCTTTTGAAGAAGCTCCCAACTCAAAACCTGAGTTTGAAAATTCTACCACAACAGATGAACCTGAACCGGCCCTACCTATATTTGAAGAAGGGGGACAAGCTACTGTGGATGACTTGAAGCAATTAAACTTGGGGACTGAAGAAGACCCAAGACCAGTGTTTGTAAGTGCTCTCCTCGATCAAAAAGAGGAATCAGAGTACATCCATTTGCTTCAAGAATACAAAGATGTATTTGCGTGGTCTTACAAAGAAATGTCGGGGTTAGATCCGAGGGTTGCAATACATCACCTTGCAGTAAGACATGGAGTTCGACTGATCAAGTAAACTCTAAAAAGGTTTCGACCAGAACTAATTCCTCAAATTGAAGTGGAAGTCAACAAACTTATTGAATCTGGATTCATACGTGAAGTCAAGTACCTAACTTGGATCACGAATATTGTTCCTATCAAAAAAGAAGAATGGACAATTACGAGTCTGTGTTGACTTTCGTGATCTAAATCAAGCATGTCCGAAAGATGACTTTTCGCTTCCGATAATAGAGTTGATGGTGGATGCAACTACTGGGTATGAAATCTTATCTTTCATAGATGGATTTTCTGAATATAACCAAATATGCATGAACTCGAAAGATGAGATTTTCTTAATTATAATTTAATTTGAAAAAAAAATTATAAAACTTTTTGCAACGTTACAAAAAGTAATTTTTTAGCAACATTCAATAAACGTTGCAAAAGTTAATATATTGACACTTTTTGCAATGGTTTCGCCAAAATGTACGAATGTCTGACTTTTAGCAACGTTTGATAAATATTGCAAAAGTAGACTTTTCGCAATGTTTGACAAACATTGCAAAAGGCTTTTCTTTTTGCAACGTTTTGAAAAATGAAATCTTCCGCAACACTCAGTAAACATTGCAAAAAGGAGTCTATAGCAACAATTCTTAAAAAAACGTTGTCAAAACTCATTTATATTAAATGACAACATTCATTTACTAAAATGTTGTCAAAAGATCCTTTTAGCAGCATTTATCAACAAATGTTATATTTTTAGTGTTGCAAATGAGTATTTTTGTTGTAATGTACCTTTTGGACAATTTGTTGAAGTGCCCAGATTGTTCAATTTACTAAACACAAGGGTATAATCTCTTTCCAAATCATTGTGTGACCCATATTGAATCCTTGAAGTATCCACAAGCAAAAATTAATAATCTTCTCAAATTTCTTATCTACAATTTAATCCTTGATATTACCGTTCTTCACTCAAAGCTTTATAACTCACCAAACTCCTATGCACACATGAACCCACTCTGTGATACCACGGAATATCTTGATTCGCCTCGTAGAATCCTCCTTCAATAAAGATAAAGAAGAATAGAGAAACAAAAACGTAGAATAATACTCCGAATAAGAACACATGAAATTTACTTGGAATTCTCCAAAACAAGAGAAAAATCACAAGCTATAAAAGATAAATTTATGCATTACGTGAAAATTGTTATGATTAGTGGCGGAGCCAGCCTGTTGGACTAGGGGGTCCCCAAGGTGAAGGGGTGGGGGCCCACAAGGGTTCGGGGATCTCCAAGTAATGTGTAAACTCATTACTAAAACATTTCCCGCTCTACTACATTTTGAAAGCAATCATCACTTTGGGAACATAATTGTTGTTGCTTGATATTTACAAAATCAGTGGATCTCTGATGCCACTAATAAATGTCTAAACCTTCATCATGTATAAAAGATTATCTTATCTCAAAATTTTACAATAAAATAAAAAATTGTCAAAAAATTTGGGGCTCCCCCTCCCTCCACCCCTGGTTATGATCACAAAGTATCTCTCACACAACCCAAGCCTCATTTACATTTCGAACTATCTATATCGAGTGAGACTACCTTTAAACTTATTAATTAGTGCTTCATGCACATTAAGTTTTTTAAGAATGTTTATTAATACATGGTTTTTATCTCAATTGTTTGAATAGCCTCACTTGATGATTTTCTTCCGCAAATATGTAATAACCAAATAACAAAATGAAATAGATACAAGGTTGTTCATTAATCCTAGCTTCAACGAAAAAAAAAAAAAACTATCAAGGTATACATGGGGAAGAATTACTTATACAACTTGCTCAGAGAGTACTTTGGATATGTGGAAATCAATAGTTTTCAATGTGAAATAGGCTCTATAGTAAAAAGCTTTAGCAACCATTAAAAAGGTGTCTTTCAAGTCCACATTGATGACATCAGATTTTTGTAGAACTAACTGCAAGAGAGACTGCATGTCTTGCTCGATTTCCATATATTCGATTTTACCTTTTTTGATATTGCTGCTGTCGATTTCTTGTACCTAAATTAGAAGAAATAAATAAAAATTACAACAGAATTAGGAAAATCTTTCAAATATATATATATATATATATATATATATATATATATATATATATATATATATATATATATATATTATCTTGTCTGATTACCTTTTTATTTTGATATTCACGATCATGAAGCTGCTGACAAATTTTGTTGATGAGCTTACAGGGATTCTTATATTCAAGCTGGGATTGTGTATCCTCAGAAGTAATATGACCAGCAAATATATTTAACGTGCTCACTATAAGTTCTATCTCTTGGCATTCGAACAACCCTTCGTTTAGATTCATAAACCATTTCCGCCACTGCGCCAAAAAAATAAAAAAATGGTAATTGAATAAAGTAACAACAAACAAAAGTTTCAAGATTTTATGAGAATCATTCCACATAATTTGCACCTGTTTGAATGAAAAAGAATTCGACCAACTCATAAATTTCTTATTTGTAACAACTTAAACTTTGAGACGCAGTAGCATTAAATTAATGTGCATATAGTTCCTGAAGTGAAAAATGTATAAATGGATGGGATTCCAAACTCAAAACATCATATAATTGGTCGCTGACATCTCTGCCGATCCACTCTAATGCATCTGTTGATATTTGGCGTAGGGATTCCATCAAAATCGTAATCAGTCTATGGGGAATACTATGATAACTGCACAAAAGAATTATACACCTCCATAGTTAAATATTTAATAATGTTGTTATTAATCTTCCAATGCAAAGAAAGGTATGGTTAAATATTAAATATATGAAAATCAAGGTTAGAATTTATGTGACTTTTAACTAGATGTTGACGTAGGAACCCGCAGTCGCTACCCATGAGTGCGTATTGGGTAAACATCGCTCCGTGTGCAGTAGCCCGCAAATCACATTTGAGAGATAAACTGTATGAGGCAAGCTTGGTGCGACGGGCTCAACCGAGAAAGTGTTGACAGAGAATTCGAACTCGTAACTTTCGGTATCCGCGTTCACCTGCTCCACCAACTCGACCATCCCGAAGGGGGGTTGACCTTTCTTTTTACAGTTAAGAAAGTTGCAGATTAGTTAGTTTAAATGTATTTACCTCACTTTGTAATTAATTAATTCGTTCAGTTTTACATGATACGAAAGTGAGAACATATTTCTCAAACTTCTATGTTGGCTTCTCTCTCTCAAGTTCTTCTTTGTTCTTATACTTCCATAATTTGGTTGGGCCCAATACAAATAAACCTCAAATTCTTAATAATTGAGCCCATAAGGAGATATTCAAATAGTAACTATCTCATTTGGAGAAAATGTCTAGTAATTCTAGAGTATGAAACTTAGTAAGCAATTGTACCAATTTAATTGATGTGTATTACTTAATCATGTTTGGATTTAACTTAAACATTGGATTTCAATTATTTAATACACGTGTTAATTAAATAGTGGCAATGAATATCGAGTACTCCTTGGGAGTACTAGAAAAACATCTACTTGGGAGATAATAATGAAATTATCCGAGGCAGAGATTCAAATATTCAACTCAAAGATCGACTAGGAGATAAGGAAGTATAGGAGCATCATCAAACTTCACTCCCCTCTAGTATAACAAGTTATATTTATTGTCTAACGTGACAAATATATTAAAATTTAGTAATTAAATATTGACATTTTGTAGTTTAGAAATTGTTTATTAGAGTTTCTATAAATTCACGGACAAACCATTTTTTTAAGCCTTAAGCATAAAGTACGATTTGTAGTTACATTTTTGGACTACAACATGTACATAGACATAGAGTGGAGAGTGTGTACCTATTTATCCCCATGCTATTGATGTTATTTGTGAATTCTGCTAATAATTCAAGCCTTTGCTCTGATGATGCATCTTCTTTATTGAAATAAGATGAAATCATGTAAGAAATAATATGTGATTTAGCAAATGCAAATCTTTCTCGTGACCTCTCTGGTTCAAATATACTTGCCATAGCCAAAAAGTAAGCAAGAAGAAGTTGCTTTTTGCTTATGCCAAATTCTTGAATATTGCAATCATCATACCATCTGGGAAAATACGCGAAGGTGACAATTAGACCACATCAATTGGTAATATGAATATGACACTAGCTATGGGATCCTTTTTGTACTTACTGTTGCATATGGTTCCAATCCATCTGATGTCGTGCTTGGCAAGTATTATAGTCTAATTTTGCAAGCTCCATGTAGGCATTATCATTGATTTCTGGCATTCTATATGCAGAAAAATTAACATTATGCATATATAAAGCGGCTTTCTCAGTCGAAAAGAAATTCGATATTTATTCAGGGCAACCCCTCGAATGATATCTATCACTTGGTCGAAGTAAGCGATTAGTTTAACACAAAAAAATTACTTGCCAAAAATATTTATTAGGCATTATGAGTTTTACTAATTCATGAGCTTAGTTCGATTTATATAATACCCTTTTCATAATTGAAAGGGGCAAAGAGGGAACTTGTACAACGACTTGCCAATCCATATGTCATCGACCCCATAATTCTCTATATAGAACCTTGCTTCAATGCGAGGTAGGCTGGCGTACCACAGGATGTCCAATCCAGTCTTGATCTATGAATTATATAATTTATGAAAAACAGCATACAGAAGACAACATGAATTTTTAATAATGTCCAAAAGAGAAAAAAATACAGAGAAAATTGACTAGTTTATTTTCAAATTTCATACCTCATTAGTAAGGTGTTTGGATATTAGCCATTTATCTAGAAGTTGATTGCTGGCAAGCCTTTGTTGCAAAAATGTGTAAGTGAATTCCCTGGCTTCTTCAAGAATTATCTCTCCTGGGAATAGTACTTGTGAAGCTCTATAGAGATTAAACAATGGAGATGGAGACTCAAATGCTTAACCACTGTAGCACATAAATTTTGTATCTTCCTTGAAGTTTTTGAAAACATCTGCAGAATTAAGAGAAGACACCATTATATACAGTATTACCAGTATCTACAATAGTATATAGGATTTTATGTTAAATTTTCGCTAAATTTTGCAGTACTTGGAGTAACATTATATCCATGCAATCTTAGAAGTCTAAAACCCATCGACGTATCATCAATATCACAAAAATCTGATTCTCTTGCACTGAAAATTCCCTTTTCTGCCCAAAACCTGCAATTCAATAAATTCAAGGACGAGTTGTCCAGTGTTCATATTTATGGGAAGTCAATGTAACAAAGTGATCACTATCACGGATTTGTTGGAAGAAAGAGAGATTTAAGAACTTGATTTGGCTAAGGCTTGAGAGGAAGGAAAACACTAATAGGAAGAAGTAAGTAAAAGTAACTTATATTTCTCAACTTCAAAACTTACAACACTTGACTTGACTTGTTGTTCCAAAATGGAGGGACTCTACCCCTTTATATAGGGCTTACATGAGACTTCTAGACCACACATTAATCTAGAGAATTCTAGTCCATATATTTTCATGAGGCTTCTAGATCTCATATTTGGACTAGATATTTTCCTAGAATACTCTAGATAGAATCCACACTTATGACCACATCTTTTACTTAGATATTTACATAGATCATTCTAGAAGATCTTTCTAGAAATGTTAGACTTTGTTGGGCCTTTGAATTGAGTTGGGCCTATGAGCAAAATTCTTAAACTCATATTACTTACTCCAAAATCAAGTTTACTTCCCAACATCCCCCCTTAAACTTGATTTTGCTACTCCAAGTAAAGTTCTTAGGTTGCGGAACACGTCATGCTTGAGTGGCTTAGTGAAAATGTCAGCGATCTGCTCTTGAGAGGTTACATACTTCAACTGCACCTCATTCTTTGCAATGCTCTCTCTTACAAAGTGATACCTTGTATCGATATGCTTGCTTCTATCATGAAATACTGGATTCTTTGCTAATGCCAGTGCTGATTTGTTGTCAACATGGATCTCAGTCGGTTCATCTTGTGAGACTCCAAGCGTCTTCAACAAGTTTCTAAGCCAAATTGCATGGCAAACACTTGATGTAGCTACAACATATTCAGCTTCACATGTAGATAGCGCCACGATCGATTGCTTCTTCGAGCTCCAAGTGAATGCAGTGTTGCCCAAGTAGAACACATATCCAGTAGTGCTCTTTCTATCGTCAATGTCTCTGCCCCAATCACTATCACTATAGCCAACAAGTTTGAATTCATTAGATGATGAATAGATTAAGCCATAGTCAAGCGTACCCCTGATGTAGCGAAGAATCCTCTTTGCAGCTTTCATATGGGTCATGGTGGGTGTCTCCATGTAGCGACTGATGAGCCCTACTCCAAAGAGGATATCTGGTCTTGTGCATGTCAAGTATCTTAGACTCCCGACAAGACTCTTAAAGAGTGTTGGATCCACTTTTTCACATTCATCATGCTTCGATAACTTAGTTCCGCATTCGACGGGGGTGCATACAGGCTTGCAATCTGCCATGTTGAATTTCTTTAGAACTTCTTTCGCGTACCCTTCTTGTGAGATAAAGATGCCATCCTCCATTTGTTTTACCTCAATCCCAAGATAGTAGGCCATAAGACCGATATCTGTCATCTCGAATTCTTGAGCCATGGCCTTCTTAAACTCAGTGATCATACTTAGATTATTTCCTGTGAATATAAGATCATCCACATACAAACAAACAAGCAAGATATCTCCTTTCTCATTTACCTTTGTGTAAAGGGCATACTCGTGAGGGCATTTTGTGAAGTCATTTTCTAGAAAGTACTTGTCAATTCTACTATTCCATGCCCTTGGGGCTTGTTTCAACCCATATAAAGCCTTTTTGAGTTTTAAGACTTTACCTTCATGCCCTTTTATTTTATATCCCATTGGTTGCTCTACGTAAACTTCTTCTTCAAGATAGCCATTTAGAAAAGCTGATTTTACATCCATTTGAAAAATCTTCCACTTGTTTTGCGCGGCAAGAGAGATAATTAATCTTATGGTTTCTAAGCGAGCAACATGGGCAAATACCTCTTCATAATCGATCCCGACTGTTGGTTGTATCCTTTGGCAACCAATCTTGCTTTATATCTCTCCACTTCTCCTTTAGCATTCTTCTTTGCCTTGTACACCCACTTGACTCCGATTGCTCTTTTTCCTTTGGGAAGAGTCGTTAGCTCCCACGTATCGTTCTTCTCAATAGCCTTAATGATGCAGGAGGATCCGAGTCAGACGAGGCCGAGCTGTCTGATAGTACGTTAATGGCGCTGAAATACCATGAGTTGGCAGATCAGCGCAAGATTGGCAAATAATTGGCGATATTTCCTAATTGGGGCCATCTACGGGCATGTTTCGGTTATTTGGCCATAACTTTTGCTACGGTTGTCAGAATCAAGCCCATAACCCCAATCCGAAAAGGTCTTTTCGGCGCGCACGACGTGGTCACCCAGCTTTGCTCGGTGAGCATCGATTTCGAAGCCAAATTCAGCTGTTTTCCTTTCCGAATCATCAATTTAAGTTATTTTTTGCCGTTTATGGTAATATTTCAATTACCTTTTTAAAATAGAATAAGAGCTCGATTTGAGCCGGATTTTGGTGATATTGTTTCTTTTATTAAGTCTTTTATTTTGGTAGGAAAATTAGAATTTACCATTTTTGGTAAATTTTCATTAATTTCGCATATTCGGCTATATAACCCGGCTTGTGGGTTAATTTTCATTCAGTTGTTGAATAATAAAGAATTCTTATCGTTTCCTTTGATTTTTCTCTTGCTTTATTCCCTGTTCTTGTCTATTGATCCCCGCCTGCAGAATAATCGCTATTCTGCCCGGCGTCAGTTGGTATCAGAGCATCAGCATCTTCTTGGGACTAGATTTCATCAGTCAATCATGGTTGGTGGTCGTGGTCGTAGAGGGCAGGTTCCGAATGAGGAAGTCCCACACCGTGATCGTAACGTTCAAGAGGTGACGATTGAAGACTTACAGAGGCAAATTGCAGAGTTAACTCAGCGTCTGACGGCGCAGGATCTCGGTGACCGCGAACTGGAGGGTCACGAGTCCGATACCAGTTACGAAAACCCGTATCACAACCCTGCTCGAGTTTGGGAGCGTCGTGGTCGGGAGGATCGTCATGTGGATTTCGGCTTTCGGGTGGATCTACCAGAGTTTTCTGGTACGTTACAGGCTGAAGGTTTTGTTGATTGGCTGAACGAAGTAGAACGTATCTTTGAGTATAAGGAGGTTCCAGATCACATCAAAGTAAGGTTAGTTGCCATCAAACTTAAGGGGAGAGCATCTGCGTGGTGGGAGCAGTTGAGGCGTTCACGCAGTAGGCAGGGTAAGGTCAAAATCACAGATTGGGAGAAAATGAAGAAGAAGATGAAAGGTCACTTTCTTCCTTTCGGCTATACTCAAACTTTGTTTCAGCGGCTTCATTCTTTGAGGCAAGGTACAAGATCGGTTGATGACTACACGGAGGAGTTCTATCAGTTGGTGGCTCGGAATGATCTATCTGAAACGGAAGAACAGATGGTAGCAAGATACTTGGGAGGGTTGCGACAGTCCATACAAGATGTCCTCAGCCTTCACTCGCTGTGGACTGTTTCTGAAGCATATCAGCGCGCACTTGCTGTAGAGAAGCAGCAGAATAGGAGACCGGTGACCAGAAGCGAAGGTAGTCAACCAGTTCGCCCTCAAGCACCTCGTCCTCCTCAACAACCACCTCGTCCTGGTTCGGGTATTAGATGCTTCAGGTGTGGTGAACAGGGACATCGATCAACTGATTGCAGAAAACCAGACAGTCGGACAGGTAAAAATCTCTTTATTGATGAAGAAATTATAGATGAGGTTGAGGAAGTTGGAGAACCTGTATATGACGATGATGAAGAGGAAGGCGTACTGTATGGGGACGGTCATGAGACTCTAGTTGTGCGAAAGAGTCTGTTGACTCCGAAAGGCGACTCAGGAGACGACTGGTTGAGAACCAACATATTTCACACAACCTGCACGGTAGCAGATAAGGTTTGTAAACTGATCATTGATAGTGGAAGCTGTGAAAATGTGGTGTCTGAAGAAGCTGTTCGAAAATTGCAGTTGAAGACAGATAGGCATCCTAAACCATATAAATTGTCGTGGTTGAGTAAAGGCAGTGCAGTATCAGTTGACAACCGTTGTTTAGTGTCTTTTTCGATCGGCAGAAAATATTTTGATAATGCATGGTGTGATGTTGTGTCGATGGATGCTTGTCACATATTGCTGGGACGACCTTGGCAGTATGATCGCAGTGTTGTTCATGATGGGCGGAAAAATACGTATTCCCTTAGCATCAAAGGAAAAAAGGTTGTGTTGGCACCCCGTAGAGAAGAAGTCACTCCTGCCCCGGTAGCTAAAAATTCCAACCTGCTTTCTATGTCCAATTTTTTGGGAGAGATTGAGCGTGAAGATGTGGTCTATGCTCTTATGCCTCGTGAGCATCATACAACAGATGAGAATCCAGATTTACCGGTAGAAGTACAGCAGATGCTAATGGAGTTCTCTGATTTAATGCCTGAAGATCTCCCTCCGGGGTTACCACCTATGAGGGATATTCAACATCAGATTGACCTTGTTCCAGGGTCGAGTCTGCCTAATCGACCGGCTTATCGCCTCAGTCCCAAGGAAGCTGAGGAATTGCAGCGGCAAGTGGTAGAGTTGCTGGAGAGGGGTTACATTCGTGAGAGCATGAGCCCATGTGCAGTTCCTGCTCTACTAGTGCCGAAGAAGGATGGTTCTTGGCGTATGTGTGTTGATAGTAGAGCAATCAACAGGATTACAGTAAAGTACAGGTATCCGATTCCCCGTTTGGATGATATGTTGGATCAGTTGTCCGGTTCTAAGGTCTTCTCAAAAATTGACCTTAAGAGCGGATATCACCAAATCAGAATACGGCCAGGAGATGAGTGGAAGACGGCGTTTAAGACGCAGCATGGTTTGTATGAGTGGATGGTCATGCCTTTTGGACTATCCAATGCGCCCAGCACTTTTATGAGGTTTATGCATCAGGTGTTACGGCCTTTCATGGGAAAGTTTGTGGTGGTCTACTTTGATGATATCCTCATCTACAGTCCAACGTGGACATCTCACTTTGAACACCTTCGTGCAGTTTTTGAGGTGTTGAGGACGGAGTGCCTATTTGTGAATCGAAAAAAATGTTCTTTCTTCACTACTTCTGTTACCTTTTTGGGTTTTGTTGTGTCTACTGATGGTGTTCATGCAGATCAATCTAAAATAGACGCGATCTTGGAGTGGCCTAAGCCAAAAACCTTGCATGATGTCAGGAGCTTCCATGGACTGGCATCCTTCTATCGCCGTTTCATCAAGAACTTCAGTACTTTGATTGCCCCAATCACAGAGTGCCTCAAGGGACACTCATTCCAGTGGTCTGAGGAAGCAGAATCCAGCTTTCAGTTGGTCAAGCAACGGATGACAGAAGCTCCGGTGTTGGCACTTCCAGATTTTGATAAGGTGTTTGAAGTAAATTGTGATGCCTCTGGAGTGGGCATTGGTGGTGTTTTGAGTCAAGAGGGGCGTCCAGTAGCATTTTTCAGTGAGAAGCTCTCAGGATCAAAGAAGAACTATTCTACCTATGACCTCGAATTCTATGCCATAATCCAGTCTTTGAAGCATTGGCGTCATTACTTGGTACAGAGGGAATTTATTCTTATCACTGATCATGAGGCCCTGAAGTACATCAATGGTCAGCATAAATTGAGTAAACGGCATGCCAAGTGGGTGTCATACTTGCAGGAGTTCACATTTTCACTACGGCACCAAGCTGGGAGCCTGAATCGTGTTGCAGATGCATTGAGTCGGCGTACATCACTTCTCACCACCATGAGCACCAATGTCGTGGGATTTGAGGTTTTTCCAGATATGTATGCTGCAGACCCTTCCTTCGGGAAGATACTTCAGGAGGTAAATAACAATCAGCGACATGATTTTGTTTTACATAATGGGTATCTCTTTCGTGGATTGCAGTTATGTGTTCCAGATTGTTCACTCAGGCAGCATATTGTTAGTGAACTTCATAACATGGGACACTTTGGACGGGATAAGACACTGGCATTGGTTTCCTCTACCTATTATTGGCCCAAAGTGAGTAGTGATGTGGCTCATCATGTTGGGCGTTGTTATGTGTGCCAGCGGTCAAAGGGGGCTCTTACTAATGCGGGTCTTTACACACCTTTGCCAGTACCTGAAGCACCTTGGATTGATGTCAGTATGGATTTTGTAATGGGGCTGCCCCGTACCCAACGAGCCTCAGATTCTATTTTTGTTGTGGTTGACAGGTTTTCAAAGATGGCCCATTTCATAGCATGTCGGAAGACAATGGATGCTACCCGAATTGCCCATCTTTACTTCAATGAAATTGTGCGTTTGCATGGTGTGCCTCATTCTATTACTTCTGATCGTGACACTAAGTTTATGAGTCATTTCTGGAAAAGCTTGTGGGTGAAACTGGGGACGCAGTTGAATTTTAGCAGTGCCTACCATCCCCAAACAGATGGTCAGACCGAAGTGGTTAATCGGAGCTTGGGTAATCTGTTGAGGAGTCTGGCCGGAACTAAGCCGAAGCAGTGGGATTTGGCATTACCTCAGGCCGAATTTGCCTATAACAGGTCGAAGAATAGAACCACAGGGTTAAGTCCATTTGAAATTGTCTATGGTCGGGTTCCAACTG